>JARLTB010000107.1:19307500-19615000 GCA_030141615.1 Unio pictorum
ATGTAATAAATTTATTAAACCTTAATGCTGCTTGAATATTTCCAGTATGATTCTCAATATAATTTACAATGCAATATAATTGACAACGCAATATAATTGACAACGCAATATAATTTACAAAGCAATATAATTGACTCTGTAAGCTAGCCAACAGTGTCTAATGTGTCTTGGATCGAATCATTGTGTTCGAAAGCAAGGCTTGCAGAAATGGCTCCAATTTCATGAGCTGTAAGCCTCATGAGACGAATCTGATCAGAGTACGCCACAAAGCACGGGTTTACAAGGTAGAGGGCTAATATTCCTAACGTAATGTGATTGGGGAACATATTCAAAAGATAAGCCATGTTTTGTACGATTTAATCAAGAGACATTTAACATATAGACAGTAAGTAGTTATCAGATAATTTATCTTGCTTATCTATAAGACAAACATCTCACCCTCCCCTGAATAATATTCATAAGGAACTATGTTTTCATCCCATATTACATCCTCAATAGGGTAGAGTGGCATCTCATTGATCCTCTCCTGTTGAGATGGGCGTCTCTCATGCTTGGAAACCTAATGGATAAAGAAAGTACTGTAGAAATTTACAGGCCAGGAATGTCTGCTGTCTTATACCTTGGGTGGAAGAGATCATCTGGTATGTGATTGATGATCTTGCAAGTTTTGCTATGCCAAAACAAAGAGTCATACAATTATTTAATTTGTATGATATACTTTGTTAACATAATGAAAATCAATCACAAATAATATGTATAATATTTACTCAGTATTAAGAACATGATATGAAAAGTTAGAGGATGTCATAATGTTGTAATTTGTATCCTTAGCAAATATATACAATCTGATAATGATATATACTGGTAAAAATGTGTCATTATCTCATATGTTAAGTCTACTGGATAAAATAAGAATACATAATAATGCAAATACAGAACCTAATCCATAAGCTTACAAGATGTAAAAAAGAAGAATTCTTTTTATCCTGGTTATTAGTTTGTAAAGGTTTATAATTTGATTATAATTTGATAATCATAATTATCAAAATTATGATTTTAACAATGTCAAAGTACTTTTTAAAGAAAGTGTTTCTCAAATCACACAATCGCTTGTCAACTGTACTTGCAAGTAAGCTGAGCTTATGTCAATGATTGCATTATGATGTTAACAATGTCAAAGAATATTTAAAGAAATTTTCAATTTGTGCACTCAACTTATGCATGTTAAAAATAGTATGACTGACCATATACTTGGAAAATTTAAGAATATTCCGATCATTGTACAGTGTCTCCATTAGATTCAGCATATATGGTTCTACACTGAATCAGATTCTGTTCATTTATTTCAAGCAGTGACCTGTACATTTTATTTTGCTTTTCAAAGGCTGATGTCATTCAAAATATCTTGGCAAAAATTTCAAAAAATCTTGAAGTGAGAAATAAATAATATGTGAAAACAGCCACTATCCAATTTCAAAGCCAATTAAGAAATAATATTATTTTGATATCTATAGTAACAGTTTTAGTTTGTTGACTCCATCATCCCACTCTTTTTACACTTGGATGTACTTAGTCTAGCTTAATCTTTAACTTACCTTAGTATAAACAAATTCTTGAGGCTGATGATATTAAGCAGTTTTCCATCTATACTTCAATAAATCAGCACAAACATTTCTGATGATGGAAGGGTTTCAAATGCATACTTGCTTACACATCAGCATCCACATAAATTTCATTTCCAGGATTAAGTGGTTACATTATTTTGGGTGTAACAAATTTATGGCCGATAAAACCAATTCAAGTCAAGAAGTTTGGATAATTTCTTCTTGCTTTTTTGGGGGCTGATTTTAATGACACTTGTAACAATTTATAGGCTATGTCATGGGAGCTAAATGCTTTTCCCATAATGTTTCCTAAAAAAGTAATTTAATCTTTTGCACAAAAACATGTAAATTAAACATCATGTATATTTAAACTAAAAGAAGGTTTTGGAGACAATTATGTTCTTTTGGACCATCAAAAACAAATATTATTAATCTTTATTTGCAGATGCCACTACTTTGGAATTCATTATTACCACATCTAGTCAATTCTATGTCAAATCCAACTACAAATTGCACAGACCCAGATCTGTCAACACATCATCAGATCTGTCAACACATCATCAGATCTGTCAACACATCATCAGATCTGTCAACACATCATCAGGTCTGGGTCTATGCAGTTCATTAGTCGTAATGAGTAAAACAAACAACATAGACCCTTATCTGTCAGTGCAAAAAATGTGCTGGCATGTCAGGGTCTATGTTGTTTGCAGTTGGATTTGAGATAATATATAAAGTAGTTGTGTTTGTCCAAGAAAACAGGAGTTTGAAGCTAAATCTTCACCAACAAAGTTGCCACAATTATCAAATTTATTGAATCTCCTACATGAATGCACAAAACCTGACAGAAATAAAACATTCTTTCAAGATGGTATACATTTTCATAAGCCTGAAAACAACAGTCTTACCAATAATTCAAGCAAAAATTCTGTGTCATATTTGTTTTCCTGTCCTTCCTCTGGCATTGGCAACAGGTTCCTTAATGCAAGCAATTTGTGTAGCTCAAAATTGCTGAAACAAATTGAAACATGTAAAACAAGATAAAGTAAAGGTGCACATGAGTCACAAGTACAATAAGCTAAATTGACAGTACACATGAAACACAAATAAAAAAGGCTATTGTAAAGTTTCATCTGAGGCATGTAAAACAGGGGCACATACATGTACAGGCGTCTTTTCACAGCACTAAGATATGAAAACAAAAACTAGTATGTCATGATATTTAGCAAATGTTTTTATTTACAAAGGACCCAAGTTCAATGTAAGGAATATTACTAATAACAAAAGTACATGCTTTAAAGTGTAAAACAAAAATAAAGCCCTGTTGTGATAGCCATGTCAAATGTACAATTTCTACCTGGTAGCTATGGATGCCTACAGCTGCTATCCAGACAGACTTTAGGTAACATTGATTTCCACTTGGATAGAGTGACTGGTACAAATCCCATCATGCATCACTTGCTACTGGAAATGCACGATTTTCCAGGCAGGTTTGGAAAGGAGTGTGTGTGATCATGGAAGTATTACCAATCAAACTTAGCTTGAGAAGACTGATGCGCTACTGGCTGAAAAGAGTTTTCAGAAATACCTTCACCTAGTAATTCCCCAATAACAGTAAAACTAATCTTTTCAATCTAAATTTATTGTTTGACTTAATTTATTAAGTGCATTCAGCACTTTGATCTGAGTGCTGTTTGGTATCAGATTCAATGCTGTTTGAAACATTTGGCCCAGAACATACCTGAGACATTTAAAGTTCTTGAGCAGAGATTCTCTGCTGTCTACACTTCCTACATTAGCGATGGCAAACTTGTGAAGTTCTGGAAAATGCTTGAAAGCCACTTTCTGTAAAATAAGAGAATAAAAACAAGCTACAACTCTGATCTTATGGGTCACAAGGCCATTTTACAGTTCTGGCAGTGCAATCAGCAAGCAAATAAGGAATCTCCCCCCCCCCACTAAAATGGGATTGCACAGATACAACAACAATACACTTTTTCCTTGAACTTTGAGAAGTAATAAGCATGATTCATGCTGTCTTAATTCATCACAAGACAATATTGCATATATCAATTATAAAGAAACAACACATAGTTCTAATTTTGTTAAACACTGATTGAAAACACTGGTACAATACAAAAGATTGCAAACACGCAGCAAAAGATTATAAGATACTAAATGTCATTGCTTTGAATAGACTACACCTGATGCAATTTGTGTCATATGTAAACAAACTATCATGTCATTTCTTTATACTCAATGCAATTTGTGCCAAATGTAAACAAACTACACATACAATACAGTTTGTATCATAAGTACACAAACAATTATATCATTTCTAACCACTCAATGCAATATATGTCATATACACACAATGTAACAAGTCATTACTTTCCACTCAATGCAATATACGTCATATACACAAAGTAACAAGTCATTACTTTCCACTCAATGCAATATATGTCATATATACACAAAGTAACAAGTCATTACTTTCCACTCAATGCAATATACGTCATATACACAAAGTAACAAGTCATTACATTCCACTCAATGCAATATATGTCATATACACACAAAGTAACAAGTCATTACTTTCCACTCAATGCAATATACGTCATATACACACAAAGTAACAAGTCATTACTTTCCACTCAATGCAATATACGTCATATATACACAAAGTAACAAGTCATTACTTTCTACTCAATGCAATATATGTCATATACACACAAAGTAACAAGTCATTACTTTCCACTCAATGCAATATATGTCATATACACACAAAGTAACAAGTCATTACTTTCCACTCAATGCAATATATGTCATATATACACAAAGTAACAAGTCATTACTTTCCACTCAATGCAATATATGTCATATATACACAAAGTAACAAGTCATTACTTTCCACTCAATGCAATATACGTCATATACACACAAAGTAACAAGTCATTACTTTCCACTCAATGCAATATACGTCATATACACACAAAGTAACAAGTCATTACTTTCCACTCAATGCAATATATGTCATATACACACAAAGTAACAAGTCATTACTTTCCACTCAATGCAATATATGTCATATATACACAAAGTAACAAGTCATTACTTTCCACTCAATGCAATATACGTCATATACACACAAAGTAACAAGTCATTACTTTCCACACAAAGTAACAAGTCATTACTTTCCACTCAATGCAATATATGTCATATACGCACAAAGTAACAAGTCATTACTTTCCACTCAATGCAATATATGTCATATACACACAAAGTAACAAGTCATTACTTTCCACTCAATGCAATATATGTCATATACACACAAAGTAACAAGTCATTACTTTCCACTCAATGCAATATACGTCATATACACACAAAGTAACAAGTCATTACTTTCCACTCAATGCAATATACGTCATATACACACAAAGTAACAAGTCATTACTTTCCACTCAATGCAATATACGTCATATACACAAAGTAACAAGTCATTACTTTCCACTCAATGCAATATGTGTCACATGTATGCAAAGTATAATTTCATTTCATTACACTCAAGTCAAAATGTGTCATATGTACACAAACTATCATGTCATTTCTTTTAAACACAATTAAGTTTGTGTCATATGTACACAAACTATAGTGTTATTTCACTATTCTAAAACAAAACTGAAGATACTTCTCTTACACAAAAACTCACAATAAAGAGATCAAAGGGGAAGCATTACACAGGGACTTCTGAAAAATAATAAAGTATTGGAGATCAACAATGGTAGGGTGGGGTGGGGTAAGTGGATGAATATTCATTTAATAATTGCACTGGTAATAATTGGAAATAAATAGTTTTTTCCTAATGAAGTTCTTAGCTTTTCTGCAAAATATATCTTTATTTCTAATAATTAGATCTCTGAAAGATTAAGTAGTTCCAACACATATCACACGTGTACCAGTCAACACTTTCGAGTATTACATAACCATTTTTCCATAGATATATTCCACTGAAGGCATTAAGAATGGATTTCATTTTGAAGAACATTCTCTTGAAGTATCTTCATGCCACTGACTATCACATGTCCAGAAGTATGTGTGAGTCCTAACAAGACAAACTGTCATTGTAACAGGTCCAAAATGCATTGAGGAGGTAGAGGAACTGTAAGATGTCATTGTAACAGGTCCAAAATGCATTGAGGAGGTAGAGGAACTGTAAGATGTCATTGTAACAGGTCCAAAATGTATTGAGGAGGTAGAGGAACTGTAAGATGTCATTGTAACAGGTCCAAAATGCATTGAGGAGGTAGAGGAACTGTAAGATGTCATTGTAACCGGTCCAAAATGCATTTAGGAAGTAGAGGAACTGTAAGATGTCATTGTAACAGGTCCAAAATGCATTGAGGAAGTAGAGGAACTGTAAGATGTCATTGTAACAGGTCCAAAATGCATTGAGGAGGTAGAGGAACTGTAAGAAACTTTCTTGTCTAAACAACAACTTCACTGATGCTTTCTCCATTGCATGAGCTACACTTTCAATGATTTGAGAATCAAGAAACCAAGTTAATATGTGTTAAGAGGTCCATATCTAGACGGACACAATTTTGAGAAGGGATAATGCCCAACTTCCCAGCATTGATTATCCACCACACAATAAGGGATAATGTCCAACTTACCAGCATTGATTATCCACCAAACAAAAAGGGATAATGTCCAACTTCCCAGCATTGATTATCCACTACACAATAAGGGAAGAAAACTTTTCAAGTTGTGAACCAAATTTATTTGTGGTTTGTCATGCAAAAACGTTGCCATATCTGTAGTGATGTTCTGAACTCTTTGAGAAAGACAAAGGGCTTAGACTTGGGCTGTATGAATGTGTACATGGAAGTATGCACTGGGCATGTCAAGACTGCTTACACATTGCATCTCTGTCACCATTCTCAGTTACTGCTGGCCATTGTAAAGAAAGTTTGTGTGTGTGTGTGTTTGTGTGTGTGTGTGTGTTTGCGTGTGCACTCAGATTTACTACGTTGTGGACACTGATCCAAAGTATAGACCTTTGTCGTGGACACAGTTTACATTGTGGACACTACATGTTCGTGTCCACAAGGTACACACCTGTAAATTATCGTTTTGATTCATGTACATGATTTTAAAACCAAAAGAGCAGACCAACGTTGTGAATCATATCCCGCCATGAGTGTGTATCTTGGCCTGCTCCTGCACAGCAGCCAATTTGTGTGAACATACACACATTGCGGTTTGCGCACATCATCGCCATTCAATACCGCGATATGGAGTATGCACATTTAACAGCACCCCGTTTTAAGCAAATCTTAGATTTGTGTGATTATTGGGATCAGGCGCCATGGAAATATTCCTAGCCCGAAATAATTAGCCAATTACTAGAAGCAAACATCACGGAATCGAGTGTTAGTGAGTTTGAACGATGACAGGGTTTGCTAGTAGTGAATTCAGGTCCAAACCGAATGACTGTCCCTGGCCTGGTGTAACATAGTCCATATTAAAATCTAGTGGCGTATAATAGTGTTGTGGTTGAAAAGGCAGTATTTACGGTAGGAAACCTGTAAATTACTCACTGGAATCAATAAGTAGGGACTTGGTTTGTTTGTTTTAGGGTTTAACGCCATTTTTTTCAGCACAAGATAGGCTATACATGGTGGCCAGTATTATTGGTGGAGGAAGAACCTGGGAAAACCCCAGAAAGGACCACTGACCCACGAGAAGCTACTGGCAAGCTTTCTCACATAACTACATTAGCCGAATCTTTGACTCGAACCAACACAGAGGTGAGACGGCAGTGATCCATAACGGAAAGCGCTTTAGACCACTCGGCCACTCAGAGCCCCAAGTAGGGACTTGGTTTATGTGTCCATAGTGGAAAATATATGCATTTATATTGGAGTAATGTGCCAGTAAAAGCATTTATAGACTGGCCTAAGGTGGCGTAGTTAAATAGTTCCCAGTGAAAAAGGGGATAAATGGCATAATAAACCTATTTTTCATCAGATTTGTGGACACATGGATCACAACTGGTTCCACAACAATAAGAAACACACACAGCATTATGAACACCGTGTCCATAACTACAATTTCGTGTCCACAATGTCACGACAATGACATTCAATAATTCATTTAGTGTACTGTGTATAGAAAATATGTTGGTAAAAAAAGCACCAATAGAGGATATATTCACCTTATTTAGCTTGTATGGGTTGTTTCAATGAGTATTTAAGGATGTGTCCATAATCCGGTCCCTAGTCAGATGGTTCACAAGTATAGCAATCCGCATATGTGTGTGTGTGTGTCTGTGTGATTAGGATTTTTAACACAGCTTTAATAAAAATTCAGTCATATCACTACGATGTCTGCAGTATGACAGTTTATAGTGATGTCTAACACTGGGGCATCATGCTGCAGAATGTAGCATGATGTTCCACCCAGTCACGTTATCCTGACACTAGGCTGACCAGTCCTAACACTAACCTCTTAATACTGAGCACCATTTTTGTAAGTCTTTGGTATGACTCGACGAGGAATCAAACCCAAAACCTCCCGCATCTCAGGCGTTTGCTCAAACTACTTGGCCACTGGAGCAGCTGAAATGTTCTGTAGTAGAAGCCCTGTGCATGTAGTTCTTGTACTATCTATGCCACCCTTTACAATAAGAAAACAATATTTCCTTGTTTTAAAACATCCTCCATCATGGGATCAGTTAGAGGTTCCTTCTTGAAGGTAGGACAACAAAAGAGGAGGGGTCTGGATAAAAAAAATCCAGTAACCCTCTGAAATGCTTCAGATCACCTGTCATGTTTCAAGAATTATTACTCAAAATTGGATGAAAGGTATTCTGGCACCGCATGTGTGTCACCAGAGGGCATGGATGATAAGTATATTACTGTTGAATGATGGAAGGTCTAGGGAAGAAGTAACTGTTCCTTTTACTCCCTCCCTTCTGTGCCTGCCTGCAAAAATAGGGGCATATGATTGGCTACAATTTGCTTAATCAGGAAAGCAGCAAGTACCTTGTGAATTCCCTAGTGTTAATCATTCCTTCTCTTGTATAATCTCTAAAAAGGTTGTGCAGAGATAGGAGACTGCACTGAAAGTTAAAGGGTAATTATTGTGCCTCTTGAGAATTGAATGGGAGGGAGTCCATAGTAAAATAGCAATAGTGATTAGTTGCATTTTAGGCTAGATGAAAAAAATCATCAGCTGGCACAATGTCATGTAGGGAGGAAGTTAACAACACAGCATTCCTGATGAGCTTTGACATGGCATTCCTGACGAGCTTTGACATGGCATTAAACACTCGTCTGTGTACTTTATCAACATCTAGACAAGGTATGTGCAGATAAAATATCTCTATGTTACCTTTTACCAATGAGGCAATTGATTCACCATAATGCCCTTGTGTTACTAGGATCATAAATGCTCCAAAGAGATGCCTAGTAAATTTTCAAATCTTTACAAATTATGACAAAATTCTGAATGTCAAACTGTCATTATCATCTACAACAACCAAGGTCTTGACCTTGTAGGTTGAATTGATTGAAGGTGGAGGAGGGCATGCCAATCGAGCCAACATTCAGTGGATTTCCTTTATCCCTGCTAAATTTTATCTGTTTCATTGCTGGATCAGGATATTCTGGAATTTAAACTATCTTTCCCTTACATCAAATGTATGGATTTTCCTACTCCTGTACACTCAGAGTCAAGGAATACAGCTTTCCATATGGGAAAGATGAAAAAGTGTCATCAGCATGCATCAACATCTTGCACATTGGATACACCAATAGCAGTGATCACATTATGGAATACTAGTCCAGCACAATCAGTCTGGCTTGGTCAGCCAGAGCCATAAGCAATTCTAGTTTGATATGAATTTCATAGGACTGTTGGTTGGCAGTCAGAATGGTGTATGACTTATGGTATATGCACAGATAGAGTAATTTATACTTGTGCACTCAACTGTCTCAGAGGCAAGGACAAGTCTGACTGTAAGAAATCATGTCTCATAGGCAGGGACAAGTCTGACTGCAAGCCATCCTACCTCATAGGCAGCAACAAGTTTGTAAGCCATCATGCCTCTTAGGCAGGGACACGTTTGACTAAGACATCATGCCTCGTTAGCAGGGACAAATCTGACCGTAAGCCATCATGTCTCATAGGCAGGGACAAATTGGACTGTAAGCTATCATGTCTCATAGACATGGACAAGTCTGATTGTAAGCCATCATACCTCATAGGCAGCAACAAGTTTGTAAGCCATCATGCCTCTTAGGCAGGGACACATTTGACTAAGCCATCATGCCTCATTAGCAGGGACAAGTCTGACAGTAAGCCATCATGCCTCATAGGCAGGGACAAATTGGACTGTAAGCCATCATTCTGGGCTTATCTCCAGTAGGAATATACTATATTAACACCATTTCTACTCACTGACATATTGACAATAAAGCCTTTTGAGTCATAATGATTATATCTGATTCCAATGACTGAGTGGAATTGCTAGTGCTTTCTCCAGCATTCATGGATACAATATATTATTTCTGCATATGCATTTAGGGTGGAGGGGACATTTTGCATCACCAATGAGACAAATCAACGATTCTACTATATTCATAGATATAGTATACTCTGGTGTTATTCTGCATCTTCATGGATGTTAGAGAGGGCATCTCAAAGTCAACCATGAGATTAATAAATGATTCTATTGTATTATTGGATACAATATGTTCTCATGCTGTATCATGGAGGGGGGGGGGGAAACTGGTGGAGTGGGGTGGAGAGGGCATCCGAACACCCCCCTTGAGATTAAGTGATGATTCAGATGTGAGGTGTATGTTTAACATCTTGCTACAATGCATTGGAATGTGTGACCCATGAACTGTTTGTTTTTCTCTTCAAAACATTGGACCAAGTATTTCTGACCAAAGTGCATTTGTATGCATAGATGCATTTCCTGTCCATCCTTCACAACCTTATTTTGTTTATATTTCTTGCTGGGGTCATGGGTGGTTGAGTAGTCTATGCTTTCTTTACAGATCACAGACATCTCACTTTTGTCTGCATGAGTTCAAGTCTCAGGCTTGGCTTATGTGGAAGGTGAGAAAGCTTGTCAGTAGCTTTCCCAAGGTCAGTGATTTTTCTGGGGTTTTCCCTGGTTCTTTCTCCACAAATATACTGGCCATCATGTACAGCCTGTCATGTGCTGAAAAATGGCATTAAACCCATAAACAGCAGCAGTTTACATTTGTTCCCATCTCCATATTGATGAGGAGGAACAAGCAAGTGCATCAAGAAATGGAAATGGAAATAAAAGTAAACCACATTACTAAAACATATTATGAGTGTAAAGTGCAGTAACAAATTAAGTCCCTGGTGAAACTATTACTTACCATATGTATATGTGACAATAACAAACATTACAATAATTGCAAAAGTATATGAATTCATATAACATTTTGACTTTCATCTACCTATGAAATTCAAACATGGATGATTAAATTGAAGTGGATGATTAAATGGATTCTATAGAGGACATCCTAATAATGAGGACTTTGTAATGAGGGCATATATACTATATTGGTACATTCTGGTAAATGGCATCCACATAACATGTAGAATGGGAATTAACTTGTAAGAGCTGCTTCCCTTTGTCTATAAACTATAAAACAAGTGTGGGGTGAAATCAGAGGGAGCAAAGATATGTATCTTAATGTACTGTGATCAGGTAATGCATTTGTTGTAAAATAATATTTGACGGTAGATCAGAAACATCTATTCAAATCTGAAAGCTCTTCAAACTAGGACGCTCCAGCAAAAACATTGGTCAAATTGGGTTGGATGCTTTTTAGAGAAGTTTAAAATAGTAACTGTTGTTGACACAGGACACACAATAGACACAAAACCAACCATAATCTCATTTATCCTTAAACTAATAGTTTACAATCTGCTACTGCAACAAAACCTACCTTTTGGGCCAGGACCCTGACATCGTGAAGGTTTAAATTGTCATTTATTTGTCAAGGTCTTATTAAGGAGTGTAAGAACTGTCTATAACAACACTTACCAGAAGGACCAGAACTCGGTCATAGTGAAGGCCTATCCTGTCATGTATTGTCAGGGCCACATTAAGCAGGGTTATAAATGCCTGTAACTATGCCTACCTGGAGGGCCAGGACCCTGTCATAGTGAAGATCAATCCTGTCATGTACTGTCAGTGCCTCTCCCGTCTGTTCATCTATCTCAAATTCTGCGTACACTTTCAGCATATCCAGCAGCTGAAAATAGCAGTGAAAATGCAATGCAGATGATGGGTCTTTTTAAGTTCTTACAAATATCGATCATATTATCCAGGTAATTATCATGTGAAAAATTAATAATGACTTCAAATTTGTAAAAAATTAATTAACTGGACACTGATTTAATTATTACATAACAACCACATAATTAGATCCACATTTGACTTCTTCAATATCATTCTATCCTACAGAAGAGAAACATTGTTAAGTTGCAATGAATTGAAAACATATGATAAATACTGTGCAATGATAGGAGTCATTATAAATCTGCTTGAAGTAAGAGTGAATGAATTATTTTTTAAAACATACCAATTTTAGTAAATGTTGTGGTGTGTGTGTGGGGGGTTAGTTGGAATTTTAATGTAGCTTTACAAAATTTTCAATCATATCGCTATGATGTCTGTAGCATGGCAGTTTATAGTGATTTCTAGCACTCTGGCATCATGCCGCAGACATGTAGCATCATGTCCGACCTAGTCACATTATCCTGACACCAGGCCAAACAGTCCTAACACTAACGTCTTAATGCAGAATGCTTAGCAAGGTAGCTGTTAATTCCATTTTTGTAAGTCTTGTGTATTACTCAGACGGGGTTTGAGTGTCCAAGGTGGATGCTCTAACTTTGTGACTGCTTAATTTTTTTTTTTAAAGCTGCAACAATCAAATCATCTCTCTGTGAAAATCATACAACCCCAGCTACAGCCTCACCACATGATAAATTAGCATGTTTTCATCCTTAAAAAGTAGCTATATCTGATCCAAATCTAATTAAAAATTAATTTACTTGGCAGAAAGTATAACAAGTGTGACCCATAATTATATGGCCACAACCTCAACAAAAAATTTCACAAGATAAAGACTAGAAATTCAAGACTAATAAATATATAATGCATGTGTATCAGATAACCAAAGGGCCATAACTTAAAAGATGAGGCCATCATTATTCTCTCTCAGATCTGGTTAATTCTATGCGGAAAACCAAAACTGCTTGAAATCCAATGATAACAAAATTAATTTAAGTGGCTGGATACATATGTATTTACTTTGGAAAGCTTCTTACTCTGTCAAATGATTACATAAAATGCAAACATTTAAACCCATTCAGACTTCATCAACATAAAACTACATACCAAACTGGTTCAAATCCCAATATTACCAGTAGATTTTGGAAAGGATTGGGGAGAGGGTAAAATTATGAGAATACTTTTCCCAGTCACAATAATATTAGGAAAATAAAGTCTGCAACCAATCCAGTCCTAACTGAAAGATGAAAATAGTTTCTACATCTATAAATGATAAACAGGAGATACTCTTACAGATTACCTCCCCTGCCAGGCGAAACCTAAAATTTTGACTTTTACCAGATTAAGCTTGAGCAAAACCAACAGCAGAATATTCACCTACCAGGAAAGGTGCAAAGGACTGCCAGCTACATGTTTAGGTAAGTATTCTGAGAAAACGAGAAAAGCAAATTGATTTAAAATTTCTATGCCGAATAGATTACAGAACATTATGTAGGGTTATGCACCTAGCTATTGCCTTACTTGCATGCTTTTGTGGTGAATACAATGAACGTTTCAAAGTGATGCCCAAGACTGAGACTGTTCTCTCATGAAAAGGGCTTGGTAATGGTCTGGAAAGCTACCAGTGGCCCAACGAGATTCAGTTCTCTCTCTTCTGCATGGCTATCTCCTATAAACTGAAGCTTGTGAAAGTAGACTGGACATGCCAGCCAACTGACTGTTAACCTGAAACATTATTTGAAGGCCAAGCTCATCAAAACTGGTTGTGTTTCATGAGTTGTACTGTTCATGAGTTGTAATGTAATCTTGTGAGAGCAAAAACTGCTGATTTAAGAAACCACTTTAGCCATAAGGCCAGCACTTGTTGGGTTATGTCTTTCCTTCCTGTCTTAATAAGCAGGATGCTGCAGACATTCTCCATGCACCTCAGACAGCACCAGAGAGCTTGAACAGGGTCTTGGAGCTTCACTTCTCTTGATGGATCAATTGAAGAGAGCAGGAAAATGGTTCCTTATTGATTGTCTGACAACCAGTTTGAGACAAAACCAGGTTGTGTCATTAATACAACTAAGCCATCTGAACAAAACTGCATTTAGTTTTGATCCCAAGACAGTGCATGCATATCACTCACCCTCATACGAAAGATTGTGCTACAAAGAAGTAAGTTTTGTATGGCAACAGCTTCAGTAAAGTCAAAGATAAGTACTCAAACTTGGTCAACTTAAACCAAGTCAAGATCCAAGAGAGGTTTCATCTAGAGAACAAGGTAAGCAAGTGGACCCGGAATCGGTCAAAACTGTCTTAACAGGTTGGAAACAGCTTTGTTGTGACCAATACTATCTTATCCAGGATGTCTGAATATGTTGGAAATCATGGAATGATATCCTTCATTCATGATTGGGGCTAACATTTTTGAACTAAGGAATGTTGTTAACCAATGCATGTTAGTGAAATCATGCCTTCAAATTAGAGGGTCATGTAGCTATCAAGATCCTCTCCACAACTGAAGTGCAGAATGCCCCTCATATTCTGAATTAGTTTCATTAATAAGACTGCTGGTGGAGGAATATACACACATTCTATCCTATCTGATTTACAGGGCATCAAAAGCCCAGGTCTCCGAGTCCAAGAATAAAAAAATGATAGTAGGCACTTTTTATCCACCACACTGTCACAAATAGGTCTAATATCATTCAATCCCATAATGCACAAATACAATGAAAGCCAGATGTATGGAAAGACTACTCTTTATAAAGCAGTTGGCCTCTCTCTGTTAATGATTAAGCTGGGTCATTGAGTCTGCCTGGGATGTGTCATGACTTGTATGCATAAATTGTACTGGGCACATCAAGAGAGGTACTCCCTGTACCATAACAAGGAACTTGGGTGACTTTGTTATCCCTTGCATGAACATGCTGTTCACCATGACTCAGCTGCTCAACATTATCAAAACATTTAAGCATGTAAGGAACTGTAAAAGGTTTTCATTTCTAAAAGACTGATGATAAAAGCTTCTTTTTTACTGTTCACTTGCTGCTGACCATAAGAAGCATGGTAGGAAGTGTTCTTACCAACCCAACAAATTTGTATTTATACAGATTGTGACTTATTGGGTGGGGATGCATTTCAAAGGTATTTGTGCATTAGTGAATCCCTGTCTTGCCACTGAAGCAAGAAGTCACTAATTTTGGCTGAGATCATAATCTTGTGATCCCAAGATCTGGCACCACTATGCCTGAAAAACCATCTGCAGAGGATTCATGTTCTGGAAGATGAGAGTTATTTCCCTTCATTCAAATAATATAAAGGGTGCAAGATGTTCTTTCATATTTCCGGGAGCTATGGATTTGGGGGGAGCAGAGGATATTTTCACAATATTAATATGATTGGGTAATGTACTCAATGGAGAAATGAAAATGGAACATAGACATGGATGGAAGCATGGTATAGAAGCAAGCTTTAAGCGAGATTAGTTGTAGTCATCAACATTACCTTCTTAAATAAATTATTATTATTATTATTATTATTATAATTATTATTATTATTATTATTATTATAAAACAAAAACGACACAAACAGGCACAGCATAAATTGTCTCAACAGTAATTATGAGGTATTCCACTGAATATTCTCAAAACATAATGACTGCTGTTTTGAATTATGACAAACAAAGGAATATCTTAAGTTCAAAAAGGATTTTTAACAACAATACCTCGGTAAATAGTTTTCCTTCTGGTCGTTTGGCTAAAGCAGACAGATGTGAGATAACTACTACATGACAGTCCTCCATAAGGGCATGGAAGAACCGGCGAGTTGGTAACTGAGCTTCAATGTCTATCAACAGCTCTAAGAACCTCTCACAGTACGAGACGGCACTGGCACTGACTTTTCCTGTAAATTATATACACATAAACAATGAACTGCTCAAGAGCTTCAATGGTGACCTGTCATTTCAATCCCTAATAGAAATATTTCTTCTGGAATATTTTCCAATCTGACAAACAGATTAAATAATATGCATGCATGTTTAAAGATTGGTGGGATAATGTCTGAACTAGTTGCCAATTAACATGCTTGTTTACTTTATTTACCAGATGGGCTAATTAGAAAATTTCCAATTTAGGATCTTGCTCTCATTTAAGTCCCTACCAATTATATAATGGAATTTAATGTAATAATTCCTTCTCTATATGAATTAGTTTCTTTCCAAACTATTAATTCATATTTTATGATAATTAATTTCCTTTTGGAACTCATCCTTACAAATGCATCAAAATTACCTATCAGCAGTGAATATGCAAGGAAAAAATGCAGATAACATAAGCAAAAAAAACTCTGATGAAATTTTCAACCATTTAAATTTGTTGTTTAAAAAAAATGAATTGCCATCTAAAATATTTTACTTACCTTGACAATTCTGGTGATGACAAGCATCAACAAAGCAAGCCTAGCATTTACAAGGTAGGTCATTAATAGCAATCTTACAACATGTCAGTACATCCAAGTACAGTTGTCCAATGATACAGGTATCACAGCAGTTCATTCCACAGAGTATTGCAAATGATATCAATGTGTGTTTATCAAGTAAGCATCTCGATATGTCACTAAAGTACAGAATTAGTTTTGTGCATGAATGATTTAATCATAATCTATTAGATGTAACACCATTTATTCAATACATGCTGAAAAAAGTATTAGTCTGTGTAGATATAATCTTTCGTGTTTGTCCTAAATGCTTTAAGAGTCAATATTTGATACAGCAATGAAATAAAACAAAGGCAACTTAAGGCCTAATAGGAAAGCTGCTCACCCCTTAATAACAAATCAACTCTTCCAGTCATTGCCGCATCAAAATATTTTATGTAAACAGACCTGCCTGTTTTAGCATGTATTTAATCTGACAAGTTAAGCGCTATATCGATTCGCATGGTGTTGAAATACTTCGTCCACAAAATGAATGAGTTACTTTTTAATGATGCTAACCTGAAAATTCACTCAGCTACAGATGCTGATATCGCTAACAAATGCCAATAAACAATACAAAATAAATATACATGTTATATTTTGAATGTAAGCTTTAATCCATGAATTGTTAGTCCCATCTATTTCATTTAATGGCTCCATTATTTTCAAATCGCAAATACCTTCATTCTTATCATAAATGAAAGTGGGCTTTTATTATCTCTTGGGTCAACTAGTTCTATGATCTCCAGAATTTCAGGCTCAATATTCAGAAAATAAGAAACTCTGTGGTACATTTTCAGGTCTTTCAAGACAGTTACCTGTGGCAGGAACTGACTGAAGAACACTAAGGAACTTCTGTAACAACCTGTGCAGGAATTCTCGCTCAAATTTCAATTTCTCTTGAACATCTGCAGGCAATTTATTGTCATTGTTCTTGATCAGATTGTAAAATTTTCTGTACTTAGGATTTCCTTTGAAAAGCTCCTCTCTTCTTCCCTACAATAAATGAAATGGAAGCAGATGTCAACTTCAAATTACTATATTCTGAAAACTTGCAAAAGTTGTATTCATTCACCTATTATATCTAAGATGTGTTTGTGAGATTTTGATTTTAAATACACCATTAACAATTTCAGTCACATCAATATGGTATCTACAGTGTGATAGTCTAAAGTGATGTTGAGCACTGGGACATCAACAGCAAACATGTCTCACCCAGTCACATTATCCTGACACCAGGCTGACCAGTCCTAACATTAATCTCTTAATGCTGAGGTCCAAGTAAGGCAGCTGCTAGTAATATTTTTGTCTTTGGTATAACTCTGACAGTTTTAACCTGCTACCTCCCATAGCTAATGTTGATGCTCTACTCGTTTAAGCCACTGGAATGGTCTATATCTAGGAAGATAGATAACCTCAACTGGCAAAATAATTTCTGAAGCTGTCACAGATTTTTGCCTAAAAATGTTTTTCTTTCAGAGCACAAGAAAATAATAAATATGGAATATCTCTCCATTGTTTGAAATGAATTGCAAGAAATCTATGTGTATTTTGTGAAGAAAAAAAAGCACAAACTTATGATTTCAGACTGAGTCTTAATTATCAATACATTATTCATACCTATTAGAATGCAACAAACGAGTTAATGACCCGACTCATTCAGGGTGTGTAACAGTCTGTTTGAGTGTTTTCACAGTACTAGCATTTCAAATATGCATGAAGCATCCAGAAATTGTGGCAACTGCATTGTATATATTGAGCATATGCACCATTATAAAAATTAACACTGCTAATTGCAAAACACTTACAACTCTGGACTAAATGTTTAAAATGAAAAGAAGTTTTAATGCATCAATGGTTCAGTTTGTATGCTTTTTTGGTCAATCTGTTTGCGAAAAAGGTTTCTTCTATGGGATTTTCCATTCTTTCCTCTAATACAAACTCCAGTCTTTACTTATTAGTTACCATTTTCTTCAATAACTCTACTTTTTCTCTGAAATGTGTCTTTTTAAACTAATTAATATTTAATTTTATGGTAAATTAGGAATATTTGTAACTGGCAGGTTCATCATTTAAAACATCTAGAATATAAGAGCAGTCAAAAATGGCTTCATACTTCTAAAATACAAAAGCAGTCTAAAATGACTTCACACTGTGAAAGTCAGATGACAACAAGATGTGACTTGAAACTTTGAATTGACTATCTCTGTGAACTTCACACACTTAAACTAAACACAAAAATTTAAAAACATATAATAAACAATGAGAATTACATGACAGTTTGTGTGAGTTCCCAACTTATCCTGACATCGCCACTCCGAGGCTGGAAAATTAATCCCCACCCCCGTGAAAATTAAATAAAATATCATTTACTATATAAAGCTTGCAGATAAGATTGAGTACTGTGATGAACTGCAAGTACTCTAAACAATAGGGCAAGCAATTAAGATAATGCAATTTAACTCAGTGCATAATGATGTTGCTTTAAGTCCAAAATATACATCCACAATAATAATACAGAGACATTTAAAAGAAAACAGATGGAGTAAACATCCCTCTGGTAAGAAAACTTTCACTAAAACGGATGAAAAGGTACATAATGGAATATATCTGTGAGGCCTCATGTGAAAGCATTCTGACCAGACACAAACAAAAGTAATTGAGGATAAATGGAATTTGTTTCCCATCCTTCTACCCAAGATGAAACCACACTCATATGTCATTCATCTTGGCAAACAGACAATATTTTGGCACTTTTGATGCTAAAACAAAGATACAGTGAACATATTTCTCAGCTTCGGAAGACAGGGTTTGTGAGGAAATGGATGTGCACTCAACATATCTGTGTGTGGATGGATAACATAACTGTAGAAGAAATGCCATGGTAATTAAGAAAATTACATAGCAGAAATGAAAGTGGGACAGATGGAGAGATGGAAAGATAGATAAATAGAAAGGTCAAAATTCAATATCGCCAATTTTCTAAAAACATAAAGGACAATAATCATGTGCAGTTCTTGAACAGAACTGAGGTGAGAACTTACTGCTAGGAGGTTCATCCAAATAGGCAGTGACACCAGCCTCTGAACCTGCTCCCTAATCAAGTCCATCTCCTGTAGAGAAATGTAATTTACCATATGTTAGTATCATAACATTATCTCCTGTAGAGAAATGTAATTTACCATCTGTTAGTGTCATAACATTATCTCCTGTAGAGAAATGTAATTTACCATATGTTAGTATCATAACATTATCTCCTGTAGAGAAATGTAATTTACCATATGTTAGTGTCATAACATTATCTCCTGTAGAGAAATTTAATTTACCATCTGTTAGTGTCATAACATTATCTCCTGTAGAGAAATGTAATTTACCATATGTTAGTATCATAACATTATCTCCTGTAGAGAAATGTAATTTACTATCTGTTAGTGTCATAACATTATCTCCTGTAGAGAAATGTAATTTACCATCTGTTAGTGTCATAACATTATCTCCTGTAAAGAAATTTAATTTAACCAACAATACTCACCTATTTTAGCATCATGTTAGACAACATTTAGATTACCATGAAGTGACATGATATACATGCCTGGCATTTAATAGTCTTATAAGCAGTTAACTGAAATTTGTGTGCTGAAAAATGCTTTTCTTCATTCAGTCAAGTGACCTCGACTTTTAACCTTTTGACACCAAAATCAACAGGCTGTTTCCTTATCCCATGTGCATGCCATTTACAATGTTAGGGCCATGTTAGTGATGTAGAACTAATATTATTGGGTAGAAACTATTGTTCTTCTTTCAGTCACAACCACCCTGAGTTTGGCTTTCTGACTTTAAAAATCAACAGAATTCTCCCTTATCACATATGCAAGTCACCTACAAAGTTTGATCCAGGCATGTGTGTAGAAATAATGTTACTCAGTGAAGTGAATACCATTTTTAAACTTTCAGTGATAATTACTCTTACTTTGGAAATTTTGACCGCAAAGTTGACAAGGTTCTCATTTACCCCAAGTGGAAGCTATCCAAAATGTTGGTAACTAAAGATGACTCAAAGTATTGAGTGAAAACCATTATCTTCTTTCATTCACAATGACCTTGACTTTAATACTAAAAACTGATAGGGTTCTTCCTTACCCAAGTCCAAGTTTGCTATCTAAATGGTTGAGAACTTGAGATATAGCATGGGAACCAGGTTTCTTCTTTTATTCAGTGACCTTGATCCTTGAGATTTTAAAATAATTACTGGACTCTTCTATACTTTAAGTGCAAGCCACACACAAAGTTTGGTAGCTGTGGATGGTGGACAACTCAAGTCACTGTGCAGAAACAAAATTGGTTATAGACATATGGACCAAAAACCTCTTGTCACTGAACTTATATTAACCCTGTTTGTTTTTAGAATTAATGCCATTTTTCAGCACTAGATAAGCTATACATGGCGACCAGTATTAATGGTGGAGGAAGAACCCAGAAAACTCACCGGAAAGAACCACCAACCCACAAGAGGCCACTGGCAAGCTTTCTCACATACCCACATTGGCCGAATCCAAGACTCGAACCCACGCAGACAGCGGTGAGATGGCAGTGATCCATAACGAACAGTGTTTTAGACCACTCAGTATATTTACCCTAAAACCCTTGTCAAAAATCTTCCATTGACCAAAAAACCATTGTCAATGATCTTCCATTTACACTAAAACCCTTGTCAAAAATCTTCCATTTACCCCCCCCCCAACCCCTGCAAAGATCTCCCGTTTACACCAAAATATTATTATCATGCATCTTCCTAATATAAGTTCAAATTTGTGCCTGAAATCAACATGTTTTGAATATGCTGCCAAAAGACCCAAGAGGAAGGAGTCAAACAAAATGCTGTATATATCTGCATAAAAGGCCAATCCAAGTGCAAACAACATAAACACTGATCTGTTGTCACATAATGCAGCAGCTAATTAGAGTCTATATTGTTTGTTTTACTGATTACTCTTAATAAACTGCATAGACTCATATCTACTAGTGCATTATGCATCGGTAGAATGTGGTATGTGCAGTATGAAGGTGGACTCATCATTTAAGCAAGTATCTATGGTGTACCCCTTTTGGTTATCATACTTCCAGGTGATGTGAATTTCAATTCAGTGATTCAAGCAGAATATATGGTAAAAGATAGAGAAAAGGTTGTCATTATATTGCCATGCTTCATGTTAAAGTGAGAGAAAAAAAATAATCACCTAAAAAGAAAAAAATGTGGACATTAGTTTTCAAAGTAGTTTTTTGATATGGTGTCTAATAACAGAAAGCTTCATTTAAAAAAAACTATATCAGTGATCACTGATGTGTTCATTTCAAAGAAACTCTTCTACAATTTATCTATAAATAACCTTGTTGAAAAGCATAAATACAAAATAGCACTGAAATTTATGTACACATCAATCTGAGTCAAAGATATTCTGAAATGTCTGTGGTAGCCACTAAAGAGGTGTATTGGCTGTATGGTCATTTAAAATACAAACTGCAGATTTTGTGCAGTTCACAGGAAGATAATATCTACATCAACCTTTGTGAGGGTATCATTTTTTAAAATCAATTATTCTTGAATGATACAGAAGAAATTTATAACAATAACAAATATGTGGTATACATGTATGGAAGATTCAAAGATAAGCTTCAAATGAATGCTACATTTCTGACTTTATAATGATTCTACTTTCTAGTGTTACTATCAAAAGGATTAAGACTGATAATAAAAAAATATATGGCCAAAACTGGTTTGTTAACAGAACTTACCAGACTGTTGAAACAATGAATGAGAAATATAATGAGCACAGCCTGCTCTTGGTGGGAAACCACTTCTTGTAAAGTTGTAGACATCACTTTGTTGAAGAAACGTGGAAAATGTTCAGGATTTGCTTTGAAACACTGAAAAAAATATCCAATAGCATCATTAAAATTCAACGAATAACAATCTACAAATGCAAAGAGTTATCTCTTGAAATGAATGATCTGAAAAATGTTTACAGCAGCATTGATAAACATGAATGAAACAGAGTGGCCTATTTACTCATGTTTATGCTATTTTTGGAAGGATTATAATCACCTAATGCTATGGAACTGTAATCTTACTAGTCACTATATCTAAACATATTGATGCATAGTTTCCCTGTACAATTACTGCCTAGAGCAAGGGTACACAACCTTTTTCAGCCAAGGGCCAGATTGCACTTTTAAGACCACTTGAGTGCTGCAAACACCAATTTCTTTCATATAATAACTGTTCATGGGCCAGATTTATGTGTTGTTTTAATTTTCCCTGAGGGCTTGACAGAACATTTAAGTGGGCCAGATCCATTCCATGGGCCAGTGGTTGTGCACCCCTGGTCTAGAGGGATTGTAGTAATTCCTCAAAATCTGGTACTCTCTTTTTTACAAATTAAATTTGTATTGCATGAAAATCAAAGAACCATTTTATCTGTAAATACTAGCCTAGAGGGCATGCTTAATGAATGAATACATCCAATTACTTGAGTGCTTAATAAGATTTCTAACGCATTGGTGTGTGCACAGAGAATGATGGCTGTAAAATGCAGATGAAGAAGCAGGTTATATATATATGATGGCAAAACCTTATTCAAAACAAATCAAAATGTGATCACCTGTGACAGAATCTAGGAACCAAAACTGTTATCACTATCTATTACTTATTCAAAACAAATCAAAATGTGATCACCTGTGACAGAATCTATGATCCAAAGCATACTTCATTATATACGATTTATTATGTTAAATTATGATCACCCGTGACAGTATCTATAAATATATATATATTTATTTGTAATGTCAGTTAGTTCTTACCTGTATTACTAATCAGTGCAATTAAAATAATTTATTTATGTATTTCTGTAGATGAACAGTGTCAAGAAAATAAATGGTTTAATGTTGGTTTAAATGTGTTTTCTGTGTGTGTGTGGGGGGGGGGGCGATTTCATGAAACTTTGATTCAGGACTGAAGAGAACAAGGCTACACATAATCCACAATCTTAGGTAACATGCATTCTCAGTCCAGGATAGATAGAAAGAGCTTACAGTATTTTTTCTGACTAATGACACACACCTCTCCCCAGTGACTGCATCCAGAATTTAAATTATTATTTTTATCTACTCATTCAAGTGAAACATCAATGTTCCCATCAAAATGCATCAACTCACCAAATTTCATGATTTCTGAAATAACTGTATGTATACAGCATGCAAAAGTGAGCCAAATGCAAATATTTTATGAAGAATATGCAAATAATGTACATGTTTGTAAAGAGTTAGCACTTGCCCAAGGCATAGATGAAATACAATAAGAATGTACATATGATAAATGTGAACATTGCAAAAGTTTCTCTGTCCTTCCTATAGGAAACCAACCTAAAAAATGATAGCATACAAAAGGAAATAGAACAAAATAAAATGTTTTCAACAAAACTATAAACATGACAAAAAGAATCAATCAGAACTTACATCCCATGGTGGTACTCTCTCCCTGAACTTCTCATTCACCATAAGGGCCACTGACATCAAGTGTGCATGGACAGACTGCAAATAAAAATAAAACAGGAAAGCAGACATTATGATTGTTTCCCCTACCATGTTCTTCTTTAACCAACCGTATATACTCATACGTTTGTCTAACCCAACTGCAAACTTCATAGACCCACATCTGCTGGCAAATAATATTATTATGTAGAAGAAGTGAAACAGACACTGAGCTGCAAGTACATTATGCAATGGCAGATCAGGGCCTCTCTTGTTTGCAGTTGGACATGACAATAGATGAATACATTCAATATTTTGAGAAATATTACTTATTTCACACTTTCTTGAGAATAACAACCTACAAAATATTGTTAAATATCAATCTTAAAAAACTTTTTTTTATTAAAATTTCACATCCCAATTGTATTTCCCAGATGTCATATATCCCAAAATTTTCCCAAACCACTGCATTTTCTAGAAAATTCATTACAGTGATGACAAAAGAAGAAAAAAAAAAAAGGGGAGGGGCGGGAGGCAATAATTTGTGTTATTGAAGTTATAAGG
This sequence comes from Unio pictorum, assembly GCA_030141615.1. Lineage (NCBI taxonomy): Eukaryota > Metazoa > Mollusca > Bivalvia > Unionida > Unionidae > Unio > Unio pictorum. Next base: position 19,332,011 of record JARLTB010000107.1, read on the forward strand.
ACAATGTTCTTTTGCATGCCAAGATGCAGCAATTTGGAATGAATTGCCCATTGAAATTAGACACAAAGACACAGTGATCTCTTTCAAGAATGCTCTTAAAAATTATCTTTTTCGACTGCAAGAACAAACTTAAAAACCTAATAATGTTTCGTACCTTAAATATTTTCAGCATTTTTTGACATTTTCAAATTTCATGGTTTTTGTTTTTTGTTTTTCTGTAGTCATATTATTATAGATGTTGTAAAGTGCTTAGAGCTTCTAAAGATTAGGCGCTATACAAAGTCCTCATTATTATTATTATATTATCCATTATATATCATATATCATATATACTCACTTATACAAGTCCAAATGTGAAAAGCATAAACATGTTCTGCCATGACATAATGGGCCAGCAGATCAAGGACTATGCTGTTTCTTGTATTGATTATTCATAAAAATCTGCATAAACACATATATGCCTGTGCATCAAGCAATCGTAGATCTAGGTAAGTGCAGCTTTCAGTTGGATTAGACTTATAAGGGAGTATATGCAGTAACTTATTCCCATCTAAAACAATGTAAAGGCCAAAAAAATTCCATGAAATGCTAAGCCTCACAACAATCCAAATGCTTAAAATAGTAACTACATAGTTTAAAGTATAAAGGTATAAATAATAGTCAAAACATGAGACCCAAGTGGTTCCAATATTGCTTACTTAGCCTACATAATACACAACTCCCTCAATAACTCACACTCTGACAACTCATGAACCTGCTTATAATGCGGGGTCAGACATGGATCCCATTTTCAAGCCCGAAAATACCCCCAAAATAATTTATAGCTATTTCTTGAAGAAAATCATGATCAAAAATGGTAAACTTTGATACACAGCTGTTTTATCACTGAAAACGGTAGAGAGGACATGGAAATTTGAATCAACATTGTAAAATATCAAATTTAAATATGGGGGTTTTACATTTTCTTTCCAAACAATATTCATAGTTAACTATATATAAGGAAATTTTGATCAATGAAAATGTCAATTATGCCGAGTGGAGGCAGTATTTTAGTAAATAAATACAAATTAAATTTTTTAAAAATGTATTAATTGAAATTTGTGTTCTAGCTCTATCTCTTAAGTTCCCTTTAAGCATAATCATCATAAATGTGATGTATCCTCTTGTAATTAAACGTAAAATGCATCAATTTACTGTAACAGCTATGTCCACGAGCGTTTCTCTGAGAACATAATTAAGTGCCGACCATGTTTTGATAACTGACTCGCGAAAGAATTTGTTATATTGTTGAACTGAATTAAAACCTGTCCTCCTTTGTATTATTGCATTAATTATGTCTTTTGAATCAAATAAAGGAGGTGGAACAAAAGAAACGTTAAAAGCATGAAAATCGTACAAACTTAAAATCTAGCGACTCCAATCGTATGTCAGATGAACTCACTTCATTTGATCAACTGAACACTGTAGGGCCTAACCGAGTAGATAATTTTTGCCGAGTACTGAATCTGACAGCAAATCTAATACAAAACCATCTCATTATTATGAGCATATTTAATTACACAACTGACAGCCAATCTAATGCAAAACCATCTCATTATTATGAGCATATTTAATTACACAACTGACAGCCAATCTAATACAAAACCATCTCATTATTATGAGCATATTTAATTACACAACTGACAGCCAATCTAATACAAAACCATCTCATTATTATGAGCATATTTAATTACACAACTGACAGCCAATCTAATACAAAACCATCTCATTATTATATGCATATTTAATTACACAACTGACAGCCAATCTAATGCAAAACCATCTCATTATTATGAGCATATTTAATTACACAACTGACAGCCAATCTAATACAAAACCATCTCATTATTATGAGCATATTTAATTACACAACTGACAGCCAATCTAATACAAAACCATCTCATTATTATGAGCATATTTAATTACACAACTGACTGCCAATCTAATACAAAACCATCTCATTATTATATGCATATTAATTACACAACTGACAGTCAGTCTAATACAAAACAATCTTATTATTATGTGCATATTAAAAACACAACTGATAGCCAATCTAATACAAAACCATCTCATTATTATGTGCATATTAATAACACAACTGATAGCCAATCTAATACAAAACCATCTCATTATTATGTGCATATTAATAACACAACTGATAGCCAATCTAATACAAAACCATCTCATTATTATGTGCATATTAATAACACAACTGATAGCCAATCTAATACAAAACCATCTCATTATTATGTGCATATTAATAACACAACTGATAGCCAATCTAATACAAAACCATCTCATTATTATGTGCATATTAATAACACAACTGATAGCCAATCTAATACAAAACCATCTCATTATTATGTGCATATTAATAACACAACTGATAGCCAATCTAATGCAAAACCATCTCATTATTATGTGCATATTAATAACACAACTGATAGCCAAACTAATACAAAACCATCTAATCATTATGTGCATATTTATTACACAACTTAAGACAATAATTTTTACCAATCTGGCACAAAATCCAATTGAAGTTTGATATCCAAGATGTGTAACAAACTGAGCCAATCAGATACAAGATTACCTCATAAATATGCACAACTCTTGCTCAAAACCAAACTCATCCATCATCTTTATAACATTGGACTATGTAACAAGTCCAATCCGAATCTGACAAGAAAAATAGCTACTAGCATCTTGACAAGTTCAAGCAATCAATGCAAGATCACAGTATTAATGTATGGAACTTGCTCATGATATTATTGAACAGAGACCTTAATGATATAAAACTATTTACAAAACATGATGATCAAAATCATATTAAAAAATACAGTACATGCTCTAGAGTGTTGTTGTTTTTGTTGTAGGGTTTAATGCCATTTTTCATGTGACTTGATGTGAAAACTATTTTCATATATGCTTTCAAATTGAAATCTTTGTGCCCTTTGATTCTTTCTAAATAATAAAATAATAAACAGCAACATTTGTGCCAGCTTTATATTGAGTGGCGAGTCTAATGTTAATGTATACAGACTCCACTCCATTCTTGCCTACTTGTAAAATGAGTTAAGATTCCAAGGTTAGTATATTATAGACTCCACTGAACTCCTGCCAAATTGTACATTGTACCCTATCTGGATCATAATTTGGCCACAAATAGTTCTCAAGATATTGACTGAAATAAAGCAAATAATAGACAAGAAAAGATCATAAATATAATAATAAAATATCATTCCATACAATCTTTCTGAATAAATTCTTTGAGAATAAATAAAACTTACCCTATCTGGATCATAATTTGGCCACAAATAGTTCTCAAGATATTGACTGAAATAAAGCAAATAATAGCAATTATTTTTTTAAAAAAAATATATTAATATTGTAAATATACGATTACCCTGAATATGGCTGTGCAAAAAGACATCACCATCTGTAAACTTTTATTAAATAAGCCCCCCTTCCTGCAAATATGTTTCTTATTGCATTGGTTTTAAAATTAGTGTTTATATATATACACATATATATATATATATATATATATATATATATATATATATATATATATATATATATATATATATATATATATATATATATATATATATATATATATATATATATATATATTTTTATATATATATTTTTTATTTGTACATTTATTATATCTTGGGGAAAAAAATGCTGAAACATGAATGGCAAATTATGTGTCATTATTATAAGAAACAGCAGGACTTGGTTGACTGGAGATTACTGGTCACTGGGTTTCAATCACCAGGACCTTTTGACAAGGCATACAGTTTTAAACTAAACTTACTATTCAGAAACCATTATTTTCTTATTAGTCTTAATCTTGACCTTAAGACTCCAGAATCTGCATATTTTGAAAATGCAGACTGTCCACAAAGTTTCATCAATTATGACTGCAACTCTGCTATATAAAAAATCTAGCCTTCTCATAAGAAAAAATCTTTATAATGTTTTCTGACTCTTTAATTTCTTGATTGAGACTAAATTATAAACCAATCATTAGTGCTTTGGATCTAAAGATTTGTTATTACACCTTATACTATGGGTCTATATTTCACTATTAAATGACTTTTACCCAAGTATGGTCATATTTTGAAACAAATCTCCACTAAAAAAGCTAAATTGTATGATAATTTGTTAACAATATGTGAATTTAACCAGCTTAACTGCAATGACAAGGTATTGAAAATCCCAATGAATTATACAGTGAATTCCAAACACTAACAAAACCAACCATCCTCCACCCCATCTGCAAACATAATCAAAGACTACATAATCTACAGCAAAATGTGCCATCATCTCACATTCTCCTTACTGTTGTAGAGAGTGTTGTCCTGGAATGTCTGAATGTTAGTTTCGTAAAAAGTCCAATCCTGGTGGTTCTTTCATACCATGTATTATCCTAGCAATGCCGTTGTAAAATGCATTGTCCTGGTGATTTTTTTCTAAAAGGTGTTGTCTTGATCAGCCAATTGTGATTTTGTAAAAAGTACAGACATAGTGGTGCCTTTGTATAAATTGTAGTCCTGATGGTGCTTTTGTGAAAAGCATTTGTCCTAATGGCAACAGGCAATGCTTTTTAAAAAGTATGGAAAAATAATGCTGCTGTAGATAAAATCTGATTAAAATCATATCACCACTGTTAAACATGAAGATCTGACAAATACCACCTAGGGGTCACTATCTGGTAACCCATGTTATTACCATAATCACTACTTTTATCAACCAATCAAATGAAGTCTTATTGGTTAGCATTTAGAGAATGAGCAGTGTGGATAAAGAGCAAGAATGTGTACTGAATTATTTTATTCACTTTCCAATTTTTGAAGCTGCATTTTCATTAACTAAATAAAAGGTCAGCATAGCTTGACCTTTAAGTGGACCTCATCCGATCTTTATGTAGGACAGCAGAGGTCTGATTTTATTGCTGTAGATATCACACACATAAGGGTTCATACAGGAAACACAGATGAGAACAGCAGCCTAGTATGAAAACTTACCTAAATTCCAACATCATCACTCTTTTGGTTGAGAAGCTGTGGGAAAGACAAAATAAATGGATATACACATTTATTCATTCCATACAAATTCTAGAGATATTCCATTTTCAAAAGTCCCACATGATGATAAGATTGAGAGAACTCGGTCAATTACCTGATATTTGATTAATTATTAGAACTTTTTACTTATCGGAATATGATGGTGAGTCACATACCAAAACCAATACAGTTTAATCTTGTGCATGCATTTTCTTTTGATTCAAAATCATGACTTATTAGTGTTTATAGCTAGAGCTCAGAAAATTTGTAAACTCTTGCCATATATTACTTCCATCTGAAGCAGTTGTAGTTAATCCTACAAATGATCACACCTTTCTCCAATCCCTACCTATCTTACTCTGAAAATGTAACTCCAATATAGTATCGCACTGATTCTTTTATTTAATCTTTGAAGTCATTATACAGGTACTTTATGGTATTAGCAATATGCTTACAATATGATACCAGCATTTCTTTATTTTTTAAATGGTTAATAATGCAGATGTTAGCTTCATATTACTATGATGTATATGGTCCAGTTAACATCACTTCAGAACAAAGACATTGTAATCTGTAAGTTTCAAGAGTTTGCTGTTTAAATAAAACTTTGTTACTGTTTCAATCTGCTGTTCATTGTTTCAAAACAAATTCAAATGTCTTTTAAAAACGGATCAAACTGTTTCTTCTAATCCTTCTTTTACTAAAAAAAATCCAATCGGTCCAATCCCAAGCTTAGCTGAGGTAGGAAACTAGTTCCCAATTCAGTGTTTTCCCTAGGGGTGAAAGACTGACAGTAAACAATCCTTTGGTGTCAGATTGTGTAAAAAAACTTTGGTGTCAAAACTGGGGGTCAAATTATAATTGGTGAGGTCCCTGAAGCACAAATGAGGGTAAAGAGAAATAATGGTTCACATGCATGTACCTGCCCCTGACAGATGTTATATATTGTAACATTTATGGAAGCCACAATGCAATGTCCATCTTACATATCAACGAAGTCATCATCAGTATAGCAAATCAGTTAAAATGAATTTGTATTAAGCCTCACTATGGTTTAGCAGAAACTTCCAATGTAGAATTTTCCTGTCAGTCAAAATGACAGTCCTGCCGGACATCTCCAGCATGCATGTGGACTTGTATGACATATTACAGTGCGCAGTATTGAATGTATCCCATATTTAATGAAGCTGAACTGGTCACATGCTAAAACAAATTTGTTCTGAATAAACCACTTTACAAAGTTCCCACATCAACCTGAACAGGTCATCAAGTTTTTGTCATTGTTTACGGTCCATCTTCAACACTGAAGGAATGATTATGGCTCTACCAAGTCTGATGATATTAAGGGAAAATGACACCTATGTTCATCTGATTTTTTCATCTGAATCCTCAAAAAAGTAGCAAAGAAAGCTAAAATGAAATTTAATTTGAATTATATGAATTACTTCATAGTGTTTTAAATGCAGAATGACATGAATGGGGATGATGTCAATAAATACCAAATTAGACAGAGAAATTGGATATCATATTTTTAATAACACTAATGAACATTCTATTTCTATTCAAATATATTCAATAAATGCTCAAATCTGAAAAATTGGTATTTGTTTCAGTAATACTTATATTATATAACTACACCTGCTACACTTGTTCATCTGACAACTCAATCTTGTAATGAGTACTAAACATATCTGATCAACCAAGACTCAAATTAACTAGTTAACACTTTTGACATTGTCAATTTAACAGACAACAGAATATCGATAAAAATTAACTAATTAACACTTGTGACATTGTCAATTTAACAGATAACAGAATATCAATAAAAATTAACTAATTAACACTTGTGACATTGTCAATTTAACAGACAACAGAATATTAATAAAAATTAACTAATTAACACTAGTGACATTGTCAATTTAACAGACAACAGAATATCAATAAAAATTAACTAAATAACACTTGTGACATTGTCAATTTAACAGACAACAGAATATCAATAAAAATTAACTAAATAACATTTGTGACATTGTCAATTTAACAGACAACAGAATATCAATAAAAATTAACTAAATAACACTTGTGACATTGTCAATTTAACAGACAACAGAATATTAATAACAAAATCTCAGCTGTGCAAGTATCTGTGTCTTAGACCTTAAGTTTCTTGTCCTGGACCTCAAATCTCAAAACTTGAGTCAAGAGGTTTTGATTCACTGACTCCATATGCTTGAAAAAATGTGGTCATGACCTGATTTCACTAAAATTCTCAAAATTTCATTAAAAATATTATCTTGTTTAAAATTATCTAAATTTCATCTCAGATTGAGCTTTTAAATATATTTCTGTTAGGAGCAGAGATAGTGGAAAAGATGCACAATTTATTGTAAGTTTTCAATTTGAGGAAGAAATTTATTATCCAATTTTTTCCTAATAACACATTTCTTCAACAATACTTACCAAATCATAATACTTTTGGAGAACTACTACCTCACAAATCCAGCCCTCCCAAGGTAAAATGTTTTAACTAACAAGCTAAGTCATTTGCTCAACTAAGTTGCCATTAAAGAGTTTTCACCCTGATTCAGGGATTGGCTCCCAAAAGTATTTTAAAAGAAAATGTTTCAGTTACTGCTGGAGTGGAATTGAGGTGCATGATTATTAGCAAAGTGTATGCATAATTGAAGAAAAATGTTTTACAAGAAAAATTTGGTTTTTTTATTTAAATACATTACCAATCATAATATCTAAGGAGAATAGACAAAAGATCGCCCCTATATTGATCAGGTTGTTGATCCTTGATGTTTTCACTTGAGTAGAACAACCAGGATGAGGAGACTCTCCAATTATCTTGCTTTCTTTATCACATGAAGAAATAAGTGTGATGGAGGGTAAATGTATAAAAAGGTCAGGTGTGATGGAGGGTGAACATGTACATCCAAACCATTCAAATCAATGGAAAGAGCATCAACTACCCATGCCTTCAGATGTGTGGCTGGTGGGACAAAGGTTGGAAGTTTTGCAATCCACCCTGTTGCCAATAGATCTGACAGCGGTCATTTCCAACAGTCATATATGCAAGTGAAAAGCAAAGAAATAAGCATTCTGCTTGTATTAAGTGAGTTTAGGACAGCCAATCTGCTAATACCTGTAGCTGGCATGGAATATGACAAATGAAAAGGTCTCAGAGACTTTGTTCCCTCTTGTTTTCTGACATAATTCACCATAATGAAGATGTTGAACAAAATGACAATGCCTTTCCATGCAGATTCTCCCACCACATATGTAAAGCTTTTCATATGGTTTTCATCTCCAGGATACTGATCTGTAATAATCCTGAGTGAGGAAATGTCCTCAGGATTCCTGGAATGGAAGAATATGTACACCACAGCCTACTACACTCATGTCTATACAAAATGTCAACACAAAGGTTGTACCTACAAGGGAACACCCAAAATTAGATTTGTGAGGTTCTCCCATACCTGAGATGGGACCTGATATGCACTGTTTATTCCAAGAAGCTAAGTTATACCTGCCATTGGGACAACAGGATCATTGTAATGGCCTAACAAATAAGTGACCTATGACTGTGATATCCACTGCCACACTAAGTAAATCCTGAGATATGATTCTTTGTAAGAATTTAAGCTAATGGCTGCCCTGGGTCTGAAATAAGAACTGGGCACACAGGCACTAACTGGACACAGAGTGGCATGGAACTATCATGGCACTATAGTGTAGGTCTCCACAACCAGATGTCTTTCCCCAGTACATGTGTAAACATGAAAGGGCAGAATATGATTATCAGATCATCGTATGCAATCCATCGCGATATTTAATATCTAGATTGGGTTCAATATTGTCGGTCAGTTATCTATATCTGATGGTATGGCGAGAAAATGGAGTGGAATCCCTTCTCTGTGCTTTTATTCACAATTTCATTCTTGAAAACCAAGGCTTGGATTTTCAAAAATGTTTCCCCCAGGAAGTGCCCATATTAAGTATATATTAATTGCCTGGATTATTTTGTGGTTGATGAATTTAGGTTTTGCTCCATCTATACCCAAAATGATATGATTCGAACTAATCTAATGAATCTATATTATGATTCTTACTTTGTGTCTAATAATTCCTTTTTGAAAATATCTTCAATAATCTGAAATAGAAAATAACGTGTTAACATTATAACAATGGCACTTCTTCATACTGATATATTATTTAGTTTCTATCATAAATAAGATTGGACCAAATTAAGAGTCATGTTCCCACTTTGGTCATTACACCAGCCATATGATTTCAAAAGCACAAATCTATATTATACAAGTAATTCAATCTAACTTGCTACTAGTACCTGGAACACAGTATGATACTATATTAATATCTTCAATGTAATTCCACTAGAAGAAATAATTATTACTAGTTCATTTCTTTAACTTCACTAAAAAATGACAAAAAAATGTCAAAGACCTTACACTAACGAGGACTATAAAACAACAAGATAATTGATAATATTAAATTCACATACATCCAATATAATTGCATAAACCAATAAAGCAGTAAGCATAATCAGTTTGAAAAATGTACACACACACATATATATATATATATATATATATATATATATATATATATATATATATATATATATATATATATATATATATATGTATGTATGTATGTATGTATGTATGTATATATATATATATATATATATATATATAGAGAGAGAGAGAGAGAGAGAGAGAGAGAGAGAGAGAGATGGACAGACAGAGACAGAGAAATTATCACATGGACACTGGTATCACACAATCACACCTATATTCTGACACCTAATAATCTAAATAAATTTGTCTTCAATAAACTGAAAGGACTTTATGTAAATTTTTAAACTTTTTTTTATGAGAAAAGTTCAGTCTTTTCATGCCATTTTGCTCAATATATAATACATGTATGTTATTTTTAAATGTCCCTTAATAACTAAAGCAATTCAAATTGACTCTATTGTGTAAACAAAAATATTCCTGCAATAAAAACCAAGACTCAAACTACGCATGCCAATGATGTTCACATTTTTGATGCCCTCTTATCTTTCAAATTATCTCCTGCTATTTTGTAACGTTATTACTATACAGTGATCCCTCATCACAAAGCAGCCCATTCCATACTGAAAGATTCCAAGGATTCTTTTAAGGTGTTCCAATAAGTATACTGACTTTTGCTTCATGTTTCCAGTGATAGAAGTGTCACTAGGACCTTAAAACTAGGAGTCCAGGACTCCTATTTTTCTAAAATTATAAGCCCCACAAGCAAAAGTTACAGTCACCTCCAGAAGCAAATTGAGCATAACTAAGAGGCTAAATGTCTAAATGAGTAGAACCAGTGGTTGCCTTTGAGTTTAATTTTCCAAATTCTTTATGCACTGACATATAGTTTTTATTTGTCCTTCAGAGCGAGACTGAATTTTGTCAATTCAATGAAAGGTCTTATTCCACACACTAAGCCATGCTACACACACTTTCTTGCACTTTGATACTGTCCCATCTGAACTATCAATTCTAGCAACTTTATCATTCTTCTGAATTTTATTGCAATCATTGTCAATTTGGTATTTAAACCCAAAATACTTATCAAGATTTTGTCTAAGTCTTGACATGTCATGATTTTTAGTTCACATGCACTACTTATTTGGAGTTGTTGTTGTTGTTGTTGTTGTAGGGTTTAACGCCATTTTTCAGCAAATGATAGGCTATACATGGTGGCCAGTATTAATGGTGGAGGAAAAACCAGGGAAACCCCAGAAAGAACCACCGACCCACGAGAAGCTACTGGCAAGCTTTCTCACATAACTACATTAGCTGAATCTTAGACTCGAACAGTGATCCGTAATGGAGAGCACTTTAGACCACTCGGGGCCCCAAACTTATTTGGGGAAACTCAGAAACGAACACAATAATATAAGCTAAAGTTTTTCATTTACTGTACTCTAATAATGATCACATCTACATCTCAGGGCATTTCTGCCTCTGAATTCTGTCATTGTAAATACTCTATCAGAACATTTTCCCACCACTTAGCAGGACAACACTACAAATGTGAAGGACAAAACAGAAAATTTTTAAAAAAATGAGATGTGGTTTATTATATCAAATGTCATGACTGTGAGAATGATTAAATCAATGTAACTGGTAAGATGTAAGAACAAGGATTAAGGAACACATCAGTTGAGAATCATCGATCACACATGAACATTGTAGCATTATGGGACATTCCATCATTCCTAATCAGAATAAGGTAATCACATCAGAGAACGTATGGAAAAGGAGGTTGACGACAGTGCTCAAAATTAGATAGTGGTGGCCAATACTAAATAAGGATGAGGGGCCTGAATTACCAACCATCTACACCAGTCTCATATCACATGACTATTAAAAGTCATGTGATCAACATTAGTTTACCGATGAAGGCAGAGTGATATTGACCAAAATTGAATTCTTAATGTATTTATGCTCTGGGTATATGGAAATTACTAATGATCACAAATTAGAAAGAGCAGAGTTGTATGTTTCCCAGTCTGTCTGTGCAAAACAAAACTTTGATTTTATAGATCCAATGTTTACGAAAAAGTTTACCACTCTGATGGCCTAAGCGGTTAAAGTATTCGCCTCAAATGCAGAAGGCTGCAGTTTCAAAACTGCATTGCTTGGTGTTCAGTTTTAATAGGTTAAGTGTTAGCACTGGTTTGGCCTGATGTCAGGATAATATAACTGTGTGGGGCATGATGCTACATGTATATGGCATGATGTCCCAGTGCTAGACATCACTATAAACTGCCACATTGCAGATATCATAGCAATATGACTTGCTGGTCAGGGACTAGGTTGTTTGTTCTGATTACTCCTAACAAACTGCACAGACCCAGATCTGCCAGTTACTTATGAAATGACAGATCTTGATCTGTGCAGTTTGCAAATTCTTAGGGAGTATATACGGTACAAGTTTAAATCTATAAACAATCCAGTTGTGTCTTTCTCTTATTTCATACATGATATTACATTATTTTGTGAACAATCTACAGTCAAATAAAATCAATTATTCATCAACAACTTCATGGTATAAGGATCAATGGAGAAATTTGCCAACAGATTTATCCAAATCATTTCCATTTCATGACACTGTTTTAACTACAGACATCATGTACCTACCTCTGATTTAAAAGAGGATCCAGTCTTTATCACTGTAGATGACCAAAACTGAGCAGCCAACTGAAAAGAAAAAAAACAGGTGAATAAACAAATGCCTTCATATGTACATGTATGGTCCATTTTATTCCTAGGACATCCCACTGAGCTCAAATTTAACATAAAGTTACTAATCTGAAATCAGTATAGTTTCCAATGGATCAATAAAACTGGAAGCCTTGCAAATCTTTTGGATTAGTAACAATTTTCACAGGTTGCTATCAATAGATTGGGTAAGTAAAAACCTTTCACAGGTTGCTATCAATAGATTGGGTAAGTAAAAACTTTTCACAGGTTGCTATCATTAGATTGGGTAAGTAAAAACTTTTCACAGATTGATATCAATAGATTGGGTAAGTAAAAACTTTTCAAAGATTGCTATCAATAGATTGGGTAAGTAAAAACATTTCACAGATTGCTATCACTAGATTGGGTAAGTAAAAACTTTTCAAAGATTGCTATCAATAGATTGGGTAAGTAAAAACATTTCACAGATTGCTATCACTAGATTGGGTAAGTAAAAACTTTTCACAGGATTCTATCAATAGATTGGGAAAGTAAAAACTTTTCATAGGTTGCTATCACAAGTTTAAAAGTGGTATTGGCTGTATCTACGTGCAATAAAACCTGTTAGCACTCACTTTCAAAGTTAAATGATCTGTTTATTAACTAATTTTACCATCGTGATTCTTTTCATTTTTGCTTAAAATGGGGGTAGGAAACGTGAGGTTTTTTTGGGGTTACATTGATTACATCCAAACACATCTGTCTCTGACGTTTTCATTTTGATACATGCTTATATGTGACTATTCAGCAGCACATGATAAGACAAGTTATAAATCTGTCATTTCACCCCACCCACCACCCACTTATTGGAATTGTGTTTCCTTGGCACCCTTTTACACCAAATCTCAAACTAACCCTACTTTTGCAGTTTATACCAGTCTGCTTTACATGTAATGGCATAAAGTATCAAATCTGGACATAAACTTCAGTTCAGAAACTAGTAAATTTTTACCACAAAACAAGCTGGTCTCAAAAATTAAGTTTTTTCTGATGTATTTTTTTTATGTGAGTAAACTTCCACACATCACTTGGCATCAAAACAGTTATCTTTCACATTTCTGCAATACCACCTGCTATGGTTTATCATTAATTATGTCAATGTCATTGGGTTTATCATGAATTATATCAATGCCTGAGAGTTCAGAGCGAGAGTACCTGCCAAAACCATGCAATTGATGAGATACAATGAATTCCTGCAGCAGTAAATTGCAATTTGGTCTTTTATTTGCACATTATAATTTGAGCAAGGAAAACAGCTTGGCAATTAATAAATTAAAAAAACTTAATTGATGTGGATGCTTCCCCAGGAATTTCTATCTGTCTAAACAATTAGGAAAAATAGCAATTTAAAAATTAAATTTTATGTTTTTAAACCATGTACAGAAATTATATTGAATTAATTGTTTGAAATATTTTTACAACAATATGCAACTACCTGGTACAATTAAAATACTTACAAAGTGTACAACAGAAAAATAAAACAGTTCAAATTCCTGAACTGAAATATTGTTCTTGATGGAAAGGAATGTGTCCTTATTATTCTGTCATTATTGCCTCAAACACATCAGTGTCTTGAATCCTGAAGGTTTCATCTTTGGTAGATCACTCCAAAATAAGGTACTATTTTATCATTTTCTTTCAGCTATTAATAAACATCTGGTTCCATCATTTTCAGACTGTAAAAGGTTTTTGGAAATAATGAACAGGATCATAAGTGTGTCAGGAACATACTGCCACAAATAGTACTCAATTACATGTATCTTGTAACCACCAGCATTGCAGGATGTTTGCTTCAAGACTTTGATTTTAATGTGACAATAATAAGATATGGAGTAATGGAGTAAACATAAACATTATTTAAATTGAAAGACTGTAACGAGTATTTGGAAAACATGGAATAAAGGAGGGAAATAAAGAATAGTAAAAATAAATACTTTCTTTTACATTTCATTAAAGTTTTTCACTTTTACTGACAAGCTGGTTTATTAAAAACATGTTTTGATGCTACTGCACTTCACCAAATGCTAAAAGAAAATCCTGTGGGAAATCACAGTAACATTACACAAGTCAAAAAATCAATTTTTTGCCCTGATTAAGTGCCTTGAGGCAGGTGACCTGGCTAAGGCATGCAATGTACTGTCTAGTTATGATATACACTTTGGGGAAAGTTTCCAAAAAATCTCTCCAAGGAACAAGCAATTTATGATACATAGAGAAATGCATTAATAATAATAATAATAATAATAATAATAATAATAATAATAATAATAATAATGATGATGATGATAATAATAATAATAATAATATTAATAATAATAATAATAATAATAATAATAATAATAATAAAGACTTTATTTAGAGAAGGTAACTCGATTAGTTACAGAACTAATTTACCTTGAGGCATTCTATCTGTTATTACATGTATTGTGGTACATGTATATCGCAATGATTTTTAATTCAATACCCACCCTAAGTCACAGTACAGTGAATCAGTGGATAATGTCATATTTACAGAAAACACTCACTCCATATAAGAATAAAGTGAAACCCTGTTAAAACACAAGTCAATTAACTGAATAAAATGATACATGCATCTCACCTAGGTTCAACTAACTGAGAGAGGCAGAGAGGATCAGAGTACCACTATATTAGTCTACTCAAAGCTACATGCTTCTCAAAAAAAGTTACCATTTTATGATTTGTTATGTATATCAATCTTTTGTCTAACTTTTGGTGCATGCCTGCAGGTTCCATCAGAACTTTAAACAGGCACTGACAAGTTCTAAAATCCTTAATATTAATAGTAACAATGTACCTTGTTTACACATTTGGGGCCTTTCAATTTCTTGGATGTTTTTAACACATTAACCCCTAGCGACGACTTTACGGGGTATGAGGTAGTAGCCTATTTCCATGGTCTGTAGTGTCAAGGTCATACATGATACACTAAAGTGGGTGGTATCATTGAAAAGTAGACAAATATAGCTCTACAATGATAGCAAGTAATCTGGACATTTTAATTGTATTACAAAATACAGAGGGAAAAACCGAAGTTTTTGGACCCGTTTTTTTTTTCACCCAAAAATCGCCCATGGTCGGGTTCCGAATTTGTGTCCAGATTTTAGACTTTATGACCTCAGATCTATGGCAGACCGGTCTGAGACGCACACAGACAGGTGAACCTGTGCAAAAAGTAGGATAAGGTGGACATTTTGAATAAAGAGTCTTCTACATACAAAAATTATGGGTCCGTTAAAAAAAAAAAAAAAAAAGAAGTCTGATTTATGCCCTTCTGCTCATGCACCAGTAAACTAACCAATGAAAAACATTTTCTGTATCATTATTAACTATTTGTCTAACAGATTATTGTTTGGAAATCGATGGATTACGATGTATTTAGAAATAGTCCCCAAAATGTGTTACCTACTCGCATTTCATGCGAAAACAGCAAAAACCTCCAGGGGTTAATGTGTTAAGATGCAGCGCCTGATAATTTGATCAATTTTAAGCTGCAAGACTCAAAATGATCAATAGCAATTACTTAATTAGGAAGGAAAATTAACTAAATTCAGGCATTACACTTTATTTTCAATCACTATGTTGTTTAATGCTTAGCTGTGTATGCCAGTTGATTGTGCAAACATCTATTGGCTATTGTTTACCCTGCACTAAGAAATAATAGTACATGGGATGCAGTGAAAACAAAGACACAAACACAAAGAGAACTGAATAACTTTATTATTCACATCAGCTTTTTAAAAAAGTAATGTCTTTTAACAATAACCTCAAATTGCTGTGGTTGACTACTGGCTCAAGTTTAATGTACAATTTCAAATATAAACTTTTAAGATCTTTGTTCACATAATACAGTGGGACCCCGCTATAACCCGCCCCGCTATAACCCGAATTCGGATATAACCCGGTCGTGGCATGGCTCCCGAAATTTCTGGTAATTTATTACAGGTATTTTTCTCAAAGACCAAAAAAAAAAAAAATTAAGTATGAAAAAAAAATTAAGAGTTTAATTATCATTCTCATATTCGTCTAAACAGTGCGAAAAAGAACGTGTAGAAAATGTTTTATCAAATTTCTTCTAGTTTTGTACCAAAATAAACGTCGGAAATACGAACCAATTGCTGGGCCTACTGAGAACTTTGATCTTTGTTTATTGTTGAAAAATTACAGCTCATAAGTGTCAATATTATAATTACTGATTCCTGAGTAATGAAGCCATCGTGTCTACTTTGTGTTTGTCTTGAATGCATTCCGAATACAATCGTTGCTCAAAATAATCTCCGATATATGTTCTCTTAATTTCATACACAACTAAGCAACAGCCAATGCGGCGGTTGATAAAAGATTCTCACCAGATTGTATAAATCAATTTAAGTACATTGTTTATCATCAAAGTGAACTGCCAAGCTAAACAGTGACATAATTCAGTGGTTAAGCCAGTTCTGCCTGCTGTATTTATTAGAGTACATCAAAAGAACATGACGCAATAACTGGGCGGCAAGTTCAAAGGACTTTGACTAGCAGCTTGGGTGGGAAAATGTGCTGAAATTTACAATGACTGAATTCAGAGACAGAGAGATCCTGAGATGTACATGTAGTTATTATAAGAATACACTTTAGCTTCCATTATTTAATCTATGGACATGTACTATTTCATCATTCATTACGTACACCCGTTACGTAATTTTTTTTTCTTTTCTTTTCATTGAATTCAGTCACATAATGATCTGTGACAAAATTATTGAATATTTTACATCCGTGTGTGGATATTTTCGATGGAAATATTTGTATTATAGATTCAATGTATGTTACAAGATTCGCTGGTGAGTACACGGTGTTGATACTCTTTTCATGCAATAGATTATACATGTATACATAAATTAGACATGTGTATGTATCAATGCATGGTTCTCTGAATAAAGTAATATATTATATCTGTAATTTCTGTTACCACAGCAAATGTTTTTCTCATTTAATATATATTGATCAAAAATGGTAATTGTGCCATGCATTTTCGCACCCGTCTTTATGTAAACCCCCCCCCCCCAATTAAATCCAAAAATGTGTTGGTATTGTACATGGTTGCTTATAACACGATTTGGTTCATAGCCCGGTCGGATTCTATGGCTCCCAACTACCGTGTTATAGTGGGGTCCCACTGTATTGAAATAGTAAAAACTTAAGTGTTTCATTTCTTCAAAAATACAACACATCTTTTCAACTAACAAAAGAAACTCTTATTTATACAAGTATTTACTTTGGGGATAAAACTTTGTAGTAGTTCAAGAAATCGATATTATTGCAAAACCTTTAGGAAACATAGATAATTATGTTTTATCTGACTTTACATTATACCCAGTCATATTATGCCAATTATCCACTGTCAACTACAAGTCTTTGAACTACTGGATTTAAAATGCTATTTAGTATCTCAAATTCTTTAAGGTGAAAAATATTGTATTTGATGCTTTTGAAAAGCTACAAAATCCTGCATAAATACCACTTTATATTATTTAACCAGTGATGCCTTATGTGTAAGCATGATGGGACAATTCATTATTCTTGAAGGATAAGTGATCACTTTTTATACATAACCAATGAAATGTTCTACAAGTCTATGCTTTTAAAATAAGTAACAGGAAAAAGTGAAAGACAACAAGCTATGTAAAATTTAACATAATTTATTTCTCTAGAAGAATACAATGTCACAATGAGCAAAAAGAACTTAACAGTAGTGTGAATTAAATCCCATAATTTACAGATACAGGTCAGAATAATTTAAAGTCCTGAATAAAACTCAGTACAAGTCCAGACAAAATCCTTAAACTGAAACTGATGATATGTCTGTGGTTGCTTATGGATTGTGGATGTGGCAACAATCTTTTTGTTGAATCACAGTAATATAATGCCATGTTTGAATTTAGTATTAATTCTAGTGAATGTCTTTATCCAATAATTTTATCTGAGCACTTTTGTATTTCCAGGCAAAATAATCACCTTAAATTCATTACTTTGAAGAAAATAAAATTCAGCCCAACTGGTTACAACATAACACAACTTGAAAGTGCTAGATGTTAAAGCATAAATGACTACATTCTCACAATCACAAGATTATAAAATTAGCATTTTCTAAAGTAAAACATTACTTAACGTAACATAACCCTCCAGAATGATCCTGATGTTTACAAAATCAAAACCTTTAAAATTCACTAAGGAAAGTATAAAAAAAACTGACCCAAAAAAAAACATATTTACTTCTTCTATTAATAATAACTTTGAGATTAAGTTCATAACCATAGAGAATAATGATGCAATGTATTAGTTGTTTATACTGAATAGTAATTAAAAAAGTCCACTTGGGTCAAGCAAATATGAACTCAATTTTGGACAATGTCAAGTCCAACATACAATGTTACATTACAATAGTGTGTAATGAATAAAAAAAATTAAACTATAAAACAAGCAATTAAATTAAATATACATAACACTTCCACTCATAAAGAAAAAGATTTATGCAATAAAGCAAAAATAGCTTATGGTAATTCAAATTAAATCCCACAAAAATCCAAAATTTATTGAAAAAAGTCCTAGTAATTTAATGTCCTGAATATAATTTAGTACAAGCCCAGAAAAAATCACACAACTGAAGTCGATGACATGTCTGTGGTAGCTTATGGAGTGCTGATGTGTCAAGACTTTTTTTTAATGTGTACCATAGAGTGGTATTTATGTACACTGAAAATCCCAAATCATGTTAATAAACACTGTGATAATTTTAGCACATGGATTTTACATACAAACGATTAAATCAAAATGAGCTGACAAGAAACTCTTGAACCATTTTATTTCTTATATAAACTTCACCTGATGTAATGTTTCTTAAGTTCGGTCAAATTGTTATAAATCTGAGACTTTCACCAAAAGTATAAATCACTGGCAATGGATCAATTCTCACTGGACTCTAATTGTTGCTTCCAATAATATCGTGTAAATGCACACAAATCTTTGTTCATTATACATAATATTGAAATTACACAAAAAATTATTTTTTAAAGGTACTGGCAAATCTACTTATGTTATACAAAGTCCTCATTATCATTATTATTTTGTGCAATACATTTTTCATTAGCAGCGAGGCTTTAAAAAATCATTCATGAAATCACCCTGACAGTAAGTTTATAAACATAGATACAAGACACATACTGCACAATATGTCCTACCAAATATGAAAGAAATAACTGCATCTATTACTGTTCGAAATTAGGATCATTTTTCAGTAACCCACACGATCAACAAGGTAATTTTTTTTTTATTGATCCTGCTTAAATTTCACCTATCCTGCTAAAGTCAAATAGAAGCTTGCCCAGTTTCCAATTCAACAGTTATTATTCATTAACATCAACTCAAACAATAACAACATAAGTCACAAATTAATTTAGTACCCTGCATACTTGTATATTTCTCTGAGTCCTTGGTGCTGAAAGTGCACAATCTCACAGCCTGAGTCACCCTCAGCCAATTGTGTCCATTTTCCTTGAATTTCTGGTACTTTTTTAGTTTTTTTCTATTGTTAACTGGCTCTTCTCATCTAAGTTTTATGTTTAAATGGTGGCTGCACACTCTGTAAATGCATCCAAATGTTTACAACTGTCACTAAACAATGCACTGAATGTTTATCAACAATGATAATAACATTAAAACACACGATTCAGTTGAACTCTGGATTATATGTTGAGATGTTGTATGCAACTGTTACCAATTGGTCAATACCAGCATGAGACCCTGTTATCAACGTTACAGTAATGAAATATGTGCTTGAGATCATTACAATAGGCGAATTTCACCTGCACAAAAACCTTTTCGATAATAATCAAACTAATTTACTTGATAAATGGTTTACAACTGTCCATTTCTGCTGTGAGCATTTATTGTACCACATCAAGTGCAGAATATTGGTATGTACTCTGTGAACAACATATATACATTAAAAAACAATTACTGATAATAACAACAAATGGCATCTTTTTAACTGTTGTGATAGCAACTGGCAGTATTTTCACTGCTTTAAATAACTGATGAAGCTGAGTTTTTTGTGAATGGTGAGAAAAAGTACTAAACTGTGAGATAACAGATAAGAGCTACTTTTGAGCCCAGGCCCTGATCTTTTTGCCATGCCCATTTGGGATTTACTACGTTTGGAATATGTAGAATTCCAATCGAAAACACAATGCCACATTAATTACTTGAATGGAAAAGTCGATACGACATATAAAATCTGAAGGCCGTGTCAGCACATAATAAAAACATCTTTCAAAATACCTTGAACATACCAAATGCGTCAAATGATTAAATAAAAATCTAGATACAAGATATGTTGCGAAATTTTACTTAATAAACACTTACCTGTGTTATCCTATCCTCCTGAATCTGTTCAACTGTTAATGAGTGACCCTTGGGCCCTTTTGACGAACTCATTTTGGCCGCTAATTACGCTCACAAATTAAAAGAACCTCTCCCTTATATTTTCCCCAGCTTGCACGAAAATAGGTAACTTTCATTTAAAACGATTACGACATTTAAATAATTATATCAAATAAAGTTTTTATAACATTAGTGTTACTAAAACAAAGCAATACGTACTCTTTATGAAAGTCAAATTATGGTTACTTTTGACAAAATGTATTTAAAAAGAAAAAGTATTTAAGACTTTAAGTACGTTCTCATGCCGTTTGAATGGGTCGTTGTTGGGTGACAATTTGGAATGAGACTCTTCTCGAGAAATTAAATGCAACAAGTCGTAGTTCCGAATCGCTACACTCTTTCTCGAGAAAGTGCATGCTAACGTTTTCGGATCTTGCAGGGCAAAACTTATCAATGTACACACGATGTAAATCTCTAACGATACTTTCTGACCAAGTTTCACTCAAAAACAATCAAAAACCCGCAGCATGCGATTTCTTGAGAAAGAGCACAACACTTTGAAATTACGACTTCTTGGAAAAAGAAAATCTCGAGTAGAGTCTTTTTCCAAAGTGTGTTGTAACTGACCACTCGGCCCATATCAGAGTCGACCCATAGTGTTCTCGGCCTACAAAAATCGGCCCATAACGTATTCAGTCCTCATAACGTTACGTACTCAGTCCATTTACGTAATCGGCCCATTATATACTCGTCCTTTCTGTCAACAATTTCTATAAAATTCATTTGTTCAACGTCCATTTCATGTCTTGTTAGTTTTACGTTTCTTTTGCAAAAGAAATATAGTAGAGCAAAAATCATAATCCCAGATTAATTAAATTATGTACTGCATAATCAACATTATCAAATACCCTTGTCCAGCCGATGATATGTGTTAACTGAGTTTAAGGTAGCACATGTCTACTCTACTTCTAGTGATTGTAAACATGTATTGACACCTGTAATCTGATTATAGTTGTACTCCCCATTCGTGTACCGTACATTTTGCATGACCAATCAATAGTTTCCGGTATTCTAAATTGAAAACGTCTCTATCCATGTAAGGCCGCTATGTCAACTGAGTTAAATAGATATTATCTTTTTTCAACAACAAAAAACAAAAAAAAAAAGACAAACATAAGCACAAATACAAAACAAACATTTCACATTTTTATGTATTTATTTTTTGCACAAGCTTTGTATCGTTGCTCGTCTTTGTCCTGTCTTATTCCTTCTCTCAGTACTAACAATAATTATGTTCGACGTTCTCTTATCTTGACTCAATAGTCACTGTAAAAAGTCCATCAGATAAACAATATTCGTCTGGAAGATTTTGATGACATTGAAGTTGCTGAGCATTCAGCACTCAATATTTCATTAATTTGAATAAGATGTATAAATATTAATATTTTATGTATATCTAACTTACATTGTTTGTTAGTTGGGTACTTGTTTTTTAATATATTTTTTTATTTCTATTTCATTACTTGCTATTGAATGTAACATTGTATGTTGGGCTTGACTTTGTCCAAAGTTGAGTTCATTTCTGCTTGACCCAAATTGAGTTTTTAAATTTTATTAATTGTATTAAACAACAAATACATAGCTTAATTATTCTCTATGTGTAAAGGATTAAAATCATTATTATTATGAATTAAAGTAAATATGTTTATTTGGGTCTTGTGTCTCTTTTGTGGGATGGACATCCATCTTGGCATAATCGTACAATATCTTTGATATACGTGGTAGTATAGTATGTACCGATGCTACACCATCAATAATGAGAGCATTGAAGACATGCTTACTGTTTACAATGATCACCAAAGCTTAAAGAACGGCAATCGGCAGAAATTCTTATCATAAGGAACAAAGCTTCTTATTGATACTCAAACCGACAGATACGGATTGGTTTTTATGCCAGAAGAATTCATGTAGGTAACTCTGTTTTGGCAGCAGACGAAGGGTTGATGAAACAGGTGACAGCATTTCTTCGGTGTCTTTTGATTGGGGTGGTTGGAAATGGTTACCTGTTTGAAGAATACAACATTGCTCTACTTGACGGATTGATAGAACATGCATTCGCCATCACTTTCAGGCTACTGCTCTCTGTCTCCTCCTTTGTAATGTGTTACAATATCCTTGGTATCTAAAGCAACCATGTCGCTTGACTTTTCAACCAAAGGTATACGCATGTCCTACATTGCTATGGTAATAATCGTTCTGTTTTTCCATGATATCTGCCGGTCTCTGTTGCATTATTAGGCCCTGATGCTGTCTCAAAGTTAGCAACTAGTTTGCTCACTTCTGAACCAGCTGCTATACACCTTCTAAGTGCCGAGGGATTTTCAGTCTCGACAAAGGCCCCTACTTGGCCTCTGATGACTTGCCTCCTTTTATCAGTCTTATTAATTGCTATTCATGCTATTTTCTATCAGATTTGTGAACAACATAGTTTCCTACGGGAAATCCGTTTGCCACTTGTGAATGTTGATGAGGTAACAGAAATGCCATCATGCATAATTCACATTGTTGTTGGAAAAAAATACAGCATAAATTCTGACAGCGCCTCACATTACAGAACAAAGTTTCATTTTCTATATGATCGTATCAGTGTGAAAGCTATCAACTGCATTATCAACACAAAATTCCAGAACTGGAACTGCAAACCCTGCTGGAGTCTGTGTAATAAAAACTGACGATGTCTTCAGAACGCACAGCTGAAGTATTCAGCGTATGCTGCCTTAGTACGCATGTAAAGAATGTATGATTTTATCTGACGAGCTTGATATGTTTTGTCATGCTTGATGATGACAGGAAAGATTCTGCAATACCAGGCGAGGCTACGCTTGCCTCAACAAGGGTGCTTGTCCAACCGCTGTCTTGACGCAGGTTTCTAATTGACCTCAGCTGCCAGCAAACAGTTAAGACTGACCGTTAATGTTATGGGTTCCCGCGAACGTTGTAAAGCTATCTTACAGGCCCAACAGGCTTCAGAGTAGTGCCACCACAACGGGCTTTACACAAAAGTTTGCACCACTGCTCCAACCTACGCTCGAAACTGTTTAATTCAGTGATTTACTTGTACAAATAGTACATAGTACAAATATATTGTAACACCCCGTGTGTTATTTCGAAAAGACCAAGAGTTCAGGAATAAAAATGCTTTTTATAAATAATAAAGGTGAGATATAACATGCTTTTCAATATCGCAAATCGACTTTACATAAACACAGTGTCCGTCACAACACTATCAACTTGTGAGAATATATAGTAGACTTGGTTATCTAAATGTCAAAGGAACGTTATAATATACAATAGTTAGGTTAAATTAATGGTATTCTTTTTTGGATTTTAAAGTACCAAAGTTAATATCGGTTATGAAAATTACGAAAGTGATAATTTTAGAATACAAGGCCGAAATTCTTTTCTATTTAAATGTTCATACTTTGTCGCTCTGACAGCTATCTGCCAGTGCACTGTCTGCACTCGTATTTATAGACTCCTATTCACGTCACATGACCTTAGTTAGCCAATCAATGTTTGTCCTTCTCAGGGCAAGCCATGGCGGTAACCAAGTCAACTGTTCAAACTGTAAGAAAAATCCCTGTGAACATGCAATTTAGACGGACTTAAGTTGTCCTCACAATGTCCGTGGTGTGCGTTTTTACTATTAATCTTATAAATATATTCATACCTATGATTCCGTATAACTGAAAGAAACGGACATGTAAATTTCAATGCGAATCGAGTGAAAGTACAATGTACTGATGATCCAATGAGTCGTAATACGGTTAGAAATAGTCCCTATCAACTGCATACTACATGTATTTTGCACACTAAGTAACACAACAATTTCTACATAACCAAAAACTTTCAATAATGAACAGTAACACTAGTTCTAACTTATTGTCCAACAAAAGTCTGACAAGAAAAATGTGATTCATCGGCTGGGCACATTGATTCCATCAATATCCTGCATCTCTGCTGTTCTAGTAATAAAACTCCACCGAATGGCTGAATTCAATAGTTTATGGGCTAACATAATTTTTCTCGCTTTGATATTCCAAAATCTTGGAAGGTAAGATAATTCATTTCCTAAACTATTCATGTCAAATTCCAGCACGACACACGTATAGTTCAACATGGAATGACTATGGCACAGTAACTGCGAACATGCGAACTTGTTTCTACTTAATATTTGTGTCCCAGTTTGTAGAACTGTTGACATCTTTAGATGACTTCCTTGATGAATTCGTTAATACTCATGATAACAGCATGACACTTCGGACCAGGGCAAGGTTTTACACTCACATTTAGTATTAGACGTAGGGTACACATTTATAAAAGATGCAGACCGTGATCTAAACGATGGTGGTTGGGGGGCGTACATTCAGGAACGGAAGAAGTAATTCACACACGATAAACGTTTTCAGTCAGATCAAATAAGCCAAAGTCTCGTAGTTCATCATCATCTCACATCTCAACGTTGAACATCAAATAATCTTGACACATTAATATTAACTGGACGATGTGCATGCAAAACTCCATTCACAGTACCAATGAGGTGTTACAACATAGTGAACTGCCTCATATTTTCTGACTTTGTTTCATGTTTTTACATGATCATTATTAGTATTACTATTGAAAAAGGATTATAGTTCTTAAGAAGTATTTTGGTTTGTTGAGCTAGGTATTACAATATGAACTTTACGTGTAGGATTCTCTTTTATAAATCAAGGCTGAATAACCAGGCCAAGTCAACAACTATTTCGGTCAAGTGCACCACGCATTTAGATTGATTGGAGGTCACGAAAATATCATGTGAAACTATGACTGATCTGGTCTTGTACAGCTATCATGCACACCCTAATTGTTGATTGGCTCAATAAAAGGAGACTATTGAGTTATTTCAAAATAATATCGTATACAGTGCTCAAGAATGTTTTAGTGATTAAGAGTTTGTTTGTTTTATGCTATATAAGAGAATTAAATGTACCATATTATGATTTTCAGCTATGCCAGCTTTGTAACAGAGTAACTAGTGATTCATTTATAACATTGTTCTTTGGAATAGCAAGGTGGAAAACATTTAATTTAAATAGTTAATACCTATTGGATTATGTGAATGTATTCAAGGTTTTCAATATTTAAATAATGATATAGGATTATGTGAAACTTTCAAGGACTTCGTTGATATTCTACTTTCATGGGATTGGCTTCAAATAAATACTTTTGAATTTTGAATTGTGATTATTCAGTGCTGACAGCACATCATCACATAAGCACATTAGGACCATCATTCCATTCTGGATACCTTTTACAATTTCCAGATTAGTGTGATAATGATTGTACAAATTAGGATATTCTATTTGGTTTGATTTTGTTTTAGGGAAATAAATTTATAGTTTGGAAAATTGAATTCTTGTTTTGGTTTCACCTTGTCTTGTTCCTTAGATTTAACCCCAGACGCAACATTTCAAAATTATTCGGAATAGTACTTAAAATTTAAAACGTTCAGTCTATATGTACCTGTGGAAAGGGTTAACACGATATCAAAGCATTATATAAACGTTATGAAGATGAAGGGGGACTTGCAGTGACTGACTTAAAAATGTCATTCTTTCCCTCAAAATATCCTGGGTGAGAAGAATACGTGCCTAAAGTTCAATGGAGGAAACTAATTATTCACTGTTTTAAGTTTTGACGGAATTTAACACGTTTGGTATGACTTATTTAAAAGGGAATACAAAAGATGTTGATAATTTATCTTAGTAAGGATGTTACGTGCATCATAGGCTCCTCAAAATAGTTTATTGCAAGATTTGTTCAGATCTTTATACTGAAGCCCTAATGTATAACGAAAATATTAAGGTTGGAGGGTCTCCAATGTCCGTGTGACCAAAATAAAATGAAAAAGATATATTATTTGTAAGCAATGCTGTCTAAAGTAATGGATAGTAACTTTCCTGGCAAGCAAGTTAATGTAAAATATAAAGTACTAACTTTCTAAAAAGTGCAGGGTACTCTTTTCCGTGAAAACAATCCATTTGGAATTTTAAATAACAGAAATATATATGGACTTTGTAGCGTAAACTGCATTTGCCTGAAGCCATTTCCACATACGATTCTCACTCCTGCTGATGTTATAATTGCGGTAGCAGTTACTGTAAATGCTGCCGTCGGCATGTCAGTTGTGGTAATGAACATGTTTGTAGACTTGTAACAAAATGACCATTTTGTTTCACTCTCTATATGTTCAACGTTGTCTCCTCTCCTCCTCATCCTTTCCTTTTCCTCTTCTATCTTGACCTTGCTAAAAGTTTCCAATTCTTACTTCTGTTTTTGTTATTTTTATCTGAAATCGTCACTGACTGGTAATGATGGAAATGGAAGTGAAGGTAAGAAATTACAAAAAACCAAATTGAAGTTTAGGCACAAGAAGTATAAATTTCACGCGCATCACAATACAGCATCTTTATTTCATTTATTAGATCATGATAAATGGCAGATCAGCTAACGCGTGTTCGCTTCATTCTGATTGTAAGTTTGACAACACACCTTGATTGACTTATGTTAAATGCATTCTGTTTGTTAGAACTTCCCTTTTTCTTTCGATCCAGTCATATTGTTGGATAGTATGTGTGGGATTTCGGTCAATTCACATTGTTGGATGGTATGTGTGGTATTTCGGTCAA
This sequence comes from Unio pictorum, assembly GCA_030141615.1. Taxonomy (NCBI): domain Eukaryota; kingdom Metazoa; phylum Mollusca; class Bivalvia; order Unionida; family Unionidae; genus Unio; species Unio pictorum. The sequence goes on from JARLTB010000107.1 coordinate 19,359,599, forward strand.
TTCACACTGTTGGATGGTATGTGTCAGATTTTGGTCAATTCACATTGTTGGATAGTATGTGTGGGATTTCGGTCAATTCACATTGTTGGATGGTATGTGTGTGATTTTGGTCAGTTCACACTGTTGGATGGTATGTGTCAGATTTCGGTCAATTCACATTGTTGGATAGTATGTTTGGGATTTCGGTCAATTCACATTGTTGGGTGGTATGTGTGGGATTTCGGTCAATTCACATTGTTGGGTGGTATGTGTGGGATTTCGGTCAATTCACATTGTTGGATAGTATGTGTGGGATTTCGGTCGATTCACATTGTTGGGTGGTATGTTTGGGATTAGGGTCATTTCACATTGTTGGATAGTATGTGTGGGATTTCGGTCAATTCACATTGTTGGGTGGTATGTGTGGGATTTCGGTCAATTCACATTGTTGGGTGGTATGTGTGGGATTTCGGTCGATTCACATTGTTGAGTGGTATGTGTGGGATTTCGGTCGATTCACATTGTTGGGTGGTATGTGTGGGATTAGGGTCATTTCACATTGTTGGATAGTATGTTTGGGATTTGGGTCATTTCACATTTTTGGAAATTATGTTTGGGATTTGGGTCATTTCACATTGATGGATAGTACTCAAAAAGCTGGTGTTTTTGTGTTAGCTATGTAAATATTGGACAATACACGTGGCATGTTGGGTAGTAAATAACTTTGGTAGTGGATAGTAGATATCTAGACATCAAGTGCCATTTTTGTCAAGCATTTATTGAACAAACAAGAAATCTTGTGTTGAAAATAAAAATGACAATTCCCGTAGACACCCCAAGTGCCGTATATGGCTACAATCATGGTGACTATTTAAAGTTGTTGCATGAGACCTGCATATCATTAATCGGACTTTAACCCTTAAATAGACTTCTTTTTAAAGAGACTGTTCCTATGTCCCCTATAAGTCGTATTTAAAGCTTTGAAAATAATCTGATTATAGTATTTGTTATACAACAGTCTGATCTGGTGCATAGCATTTATTATACAATAATCTGCTGTGTGTCGTTTGTTATTTAGCAATTTGATGTGCAGAAATAGACATAAAAAGAAACATTTTCATTTCTTATATGCTACTTACATGTTTTGACAACAAAGAGTATACTATCTTTGTTAACTACATCTTTAAATTGTTTTTTTTTATAAATCTTACACTGAATTTAAGAGTAAACATGATCACATGTGGTACAATAGGTTTAAAAATTGTTTACGATATTTTGGGATTTATTTATCTATTATGTAAGTCTTTTTCAATATAGCAAATAAAAATATCAATATAAACAACAAAATTTAAGATAAATACCAGGAAATCAATATGTGTATATAATCATAATCTTTTTTTCTTGTTGCACACCATCGAATGACCTCCTTTATACAGTAGTAATATATACATAAATAATTAACATCATCGTCCAGTAATCTCTTCATTCAAATGTATATGTATTATCTAAACAATGTTTCCAAGCTTGTGCAAAATGACCATGATTCTCTTTTGTTCCTAAGAAAGCCACCTTATAATTTACAGAAGTGTAGTATACGGTGATTCTGCATGTACCTTTATGTAATGGGTCCTTATTCCCATTTGATGCAATATGATTAAAGCATATAAATTACTACAATAGGTCGATTGTAATTATAGCAGATGCAATATTTATATTTATGCTTTTCATTTAAAATGAATTCCATAAAACGATTATCTTAACGAGTTCTTTTAGGATAAAACTGTCCCATTTAATATAAATCTTTAGGTCACAAAACCCAGCACAATAAGTGAAGCAGCTGCATTTTGCCAATATTGCATAAAACAAGACAGCATTATCATTAAATCCTGCTGCTAACAATATCATGTTTTGATCTTGAGTGCAACCATTACATCTCAGACACGAAAGATCAATAAATTAATAACAGTGCTATACCTAGTTGAATACGTCACTGTTCGTATCAACAAACTATAACAATTCAACGGAGCACGAAGTTAGATCTCAGAACCAATAAAAAAAACATGAAGCATGAAATGTAGCCTCCCCACTGTGTTGATAAGTGGTTAAGTTGCGATATATACTACGCTAGGAACAAAATCTTTATATATTGAAGTGGGCGGTTTTGCTCACAGAATGTAAGAAAACAATTAAATATAATTAAAATATCTTACATATTTAAACAATACTTAGTGAATGTATAAATTGTCAACGTTTCACAAACTATTTATATTTATACTTCCCACTCATCTTATGTCCCTTGGGGCTTAGTTGCCGTGAGATCAGACACAACTGAAAAGCATACTATGTATATATAAACACATGTGGGGTGTGGTTCCAATCCCCCCCACACACACACACGCAATCAAATAAGTAGTCCATCCTGTGGGCATAAACCCATCGAGTATGCCTTGTTGGCCAAACCGACGTAAATTAAAGACAAGAATGTAAGTAAGCTGTCTTGGTCACTATTACATTCATTTTTCAAGTTTACTTTTTTTTATTCAGGGCTGTGAGACGTCAAACAAGCAACATAAAAGCACCAATTGCATAATGTTTCGACGTCTGGAGATCTGTTGCTAGTGAATTCGGCCTGGAAGATGTCGATTCTGCCTGAATGTACTGGAGTTTTCTTTTGGATACTGAAAACCCCCTTTAAAAATGTATATTAGTCTTTTTAAAATCTTATTTGATCCTTTACATCCCTTTACATCAGCGTATACGTAAGGAACCGGGATTACATCTTCATTGGGGTATTTATCCCCACCGAGCGTCTTATTGCAATACAGGCTGTATCAAATTAGTGCGTGGATGGTTTCGATCCCCACTCATTTTAAAATCAATACTGTTGCCTGGTGTTTTATTGTCCGAAAATCCGACATAAGAAGCACACGCTGTGTGCTTAAACGCTTGAGGGAAAAGGCTCTCTTTCCTTCACCAATATCTCGTGTATTGTAAGAATAAACTATTCGCACTTGCCTATAAATAACATTATTTATATCTACTGTATAAGTGATGCTTAACTGTGTTCAAGTTGAAAACATATATTAGTGTTCCAGAATCCCCCCCCCGCCCCATTATGACTATTATTGAGCTCTCCTATTAAAAGCTGCCGTCTCTTGCCTAGTGGAAATTGCAAGCCAACCAAAAAGTCATTTTTTTTTTCAATGCACAGTGTCAGTGAAGCACCACGAGCAGATGTTATAAACTATATAGTTTACGATCATCTTGTGTCCGTTATTATTGTGAAACTTCCAGTCCCCAATTACATGACCTAGACTACTGAAGGTGCATAAATAGTTGAAAAATTCCCTATCATGTGAATGCTAGTACAATTACATCTACGTCCACTGAATCATCTAACAAAAAATACACACATTAGTGGTCATTAGTGGATTTTACTTCTGACGTAATCAAGCTATCAATGAAAAGCAGCTGCAATCTATATATTTGCATTGGTTTTAATGGGAGTGGCTGCATGAACACGAAACCAATTCTGTATAATAACATGTTATTGGATTTATTCAGATAAAATCTACCTCACTGTGGGACCTACAAATGTCTATGCAAATTTATATTTTCCTCTCAATTTCAGCGATAAGATTTCTTTCATGAGTAATAAGCCACGCTGTTAACTGTAAAAAATATATTGATTGAAAGCATGCTGGCTCCTGATTAAAGTGAGCCTACCACATTAATCATCTACCTGTAATAATATCAAATGTCATCTATTGTAAAATAACTTGTGTCAATGCAGTTGTCACGTGTGTAGACATGCTGCTGTCGGCAAGTTCTGTCCGAGCATAGCTGGGGGACCGATTTTCTATCTCTGCGAACAACAGACTACAGCAGTGTATTCGATACTCGTAAATTTATTTTGCATAATCCTCTTTTTTTAAATCTAAGATTTGCTTCTAGGAGAAACAGTTGCAGACAAGTAGGTATTTTGAACTTCGTACAAAAAATGCAAATACAATTTTGTCCGTATGCGATTCTAGAAAAACAAATGCAAGATGAGTCACTGCTGATAATCCCCATATGTGCATTAATGATTACTTATATATATATATATATATATATATATATATATATATATATATATATATATATATATATATATATATATATATATATATATATATATATATATATATATATATAAATAGGTGGGGGTGTACCGGTTTATTTATTTCCAGAGGTACGTTCAACGATCCCTTGCACAATATGTTTTCTTCAGTAGTTTGTGTCAGTAATTTAATCTTGAATTGAATTTATTGATATAATTACATGATTTCATGTTTGTGACAAAATGAATCCAAAAATTATTGTTTAAAATTTAATTTACAATTTCGTGTATTACAATTGTTTGTTCGATCTTAGGTTTAACGCCATTTTTTAGCGCACAATAGCCTATACATGGCGGCCAGTAATTGGTGGAGAATAAACCTGGGAAACCCCGGTAAGAACCAGCGACTCGCGGGAAGTTACATGTACTATCAAGCTTTCTCACACATATTCATACTGGCCTAGCATGTCTGTCGAATCCACGTCGACAGAGGTGAGACGTCAGTGATCAGAAGTCAAGTGCATTTTACTACTCGAATACCCTGGGTCCCTATGACAAATATATTTATATTTTTGAACCTTTGATTCCATTTTTGACACTTAAATGCCAGCATGGCGGTCGAATTCGATGTTATGAAAAATATTCAGAGCAAATCCAACTTTTGCCAAAATTTTGGATTTCAATAAGAAATGAAATGGGATTTAAATATTACTTTAATATATAGTAAATTGTAGGCTGCAGTGTCAACACTACGTTTTTTTATCAACCAGCTTTGTAAAATGAGCACAATGTCGTTTTACGGGGTATCAGGTAAAGTTTTACCTTAATCACTCTAGGTACAGTTTTTAGATAGCATCTAATATATAAACATCAATACAGACATAACAAATTCATCCACCATATGATACTGATCATTTAGTTTTCTTTGAGTGGCTTGCTTTTTGTTTAGTGCATAGATATTTTATTTTCTCGGATATTTCGAGATAATAAACGTTTGACAAATGATAGAATGAATATTACATGGTGTTAGTTTGCTTTTAGTCGGAGCAAGATAGTTTTTCCAGCAAAGCAAGAGCTGGAAATATACTGTAATAAAGTTGGAATATGTGCATTTGATAGCGCCCCGTTTTAATGAATTCTTCTAGTTGCTTGATTACTTGTGTGATTGTTAGAATTCGGTACAATGGAAATATCCTTAGCCCGAAATAATTAGACAATGTTACTAGGAGCAAACGTCACGCAGTAAAAAGTTGGTGAGTTTCCATGATGACATGGTTGACTAGTAATGAAGCCTGGCCAAAACCGAATGAATGTCCCTGTGTAACGTAGTCCTTATTAAACTGTATTGGTGTACATTGGTGGTGCAACGGCAGTGGCATTATTAATATTGTAGAAAACCGGTAAATTACTTACACTAAGGAATATATAAGAAGGGACTCGGCAGATACCGTTTATGTCTCAAGGGTAACAAATATGGTGCAGTTATACTGGCTAAATGGCCTGGAAACCATACATTAACTGGCGGAGGTTAAAATAGTTCCATGTTATGGGGAGAGTTGTATAGTTTATACGGTGTGAACTGGTAGCGGTACGGAAACCAGACGAAGAGAAACCATGCAGATGTGTGAGTTATACATATTTGGCAGGTTTGAGATCTATGGTCTTGCATTGATTATAGTGATATTTATGTATAAATCGGATACGTCAGTCTTTCTAATTTACAACTTAAGTTGTATGGAAAACTTTGGACATTTTGGGTTAACTTAAGACTTCTAGCGTCAATCGCGCCAGGGCTTGACAGCCGCTCGATCAAGTAAACACCCCTGGCTTTTAACAATAACAATCAAAACTCCTATGTTACTGCCCTATAAAATTATAATTTTGGTCCCAAATATAAATGTTGTATATCGTTATACTTGTCGCGGTACGTTACAAATACTGCGGTATACCATGGTACAAACTTTGTACTCATCTCTAAAATATATAATAAACACCAAAAATGAGTTTGTCTCAGTTTAATATAAAAAAGCATCAGATGAGATACAACTTGGATTTACGTTAACTTTATGCAAGTAACATACACAAGATAAGTTGGACTCTGTCTAATGGCAGAAAACGAATGTTACCAAATAAGACAATGATAGCAGCTTTTAAAAGTCGTAGACTATGAAGAAATTTCACACCGATCATTTTTACTATCCGACAGTCCGATTTTTTTTGAAGAAATAAATGCACAAATATTTATGGCAGTGCACACCTTCCAAAAATTATCAAAACATTTTTCAAATGAACACACAATTCACACAACCATGCAGGTGTATTCTTTCATTTTTAAACCATTATATATATATATATATATATATATATATATATATATATATATATATATATATATATATATATACTCTAGAACTGTTAAAGTATAATGTAGTATCTCTGCATGATTTATCAAATTTAAGTCAGTAGAAAATTATTGACTATAAAAATATATGTAATAAGGGAAACAGTTTTTAAAGAAGCTATACTCCCTTTGGAATGAATAAACAAAATTGTTACCTTAAATACCTTCCAGTACATAAATCAGATTTTAACAATCTTAATGATCAGTTTCCAAACATGCTGTCGTACTTAGCAACTTTAATTACTACCCTACACATTGGGCTGCAAAGATATCAACTGAAGAGGAAATAGAATAGAAGTTCATGTTTGAAAACAAATCGTTGTTTTTTTAATGATAGGTCGTGTATCGACCATCATCATACTACATTATCATATTCGTCATTAGATATGATCATATGCAATCCATGGATTGTACTCGATTTTCGTTTGTGAACACCTCTGTGGCATTGACCTCTTTTCAATATATTTAGGAAGTAATACTAAAAGCACCAATATATAGGCCTATTAAAATACTTAACGATAATGATATCGGTACAATACCAACATCATCGGCTATCTGGAAGCCTCTTACAATATGTGGGTATATACTTACTTATATACTCCATGTAACGCTGACATTCTGACACGTAATCAAATTCGTCCTCTTTAGAATAGTAAACAGACATGTCCTATTTTCATGATTTTGCTAGTGGCTTGCCTCATCGACATTATAGAATCTGTTGCACAATTTGTAATCAGTAATAAAATAAAAAACTACCTGCAAGATGAATATATAGCTTATATGTCTGTAGGATTAAGGCCAAGAATTCCAATTTTTGACAGAACTATCCTTCTAAATTTTCTTTCTACTTGTCGGAATACATCAATATTGCCTACATCTTGTTGCATCCATACGTGAGAGAAACCAGTGTTTCTACTAGTTCTTTAATTCTTTAAGATACACAGTATTTGGCGGTATATAAGACAAATGTATACAGACACGTTTTTAGTGCAAACATCGATTCCATTAGTTGACCTGATATTGTTTTTCAGCTTTGCAAATCAGCCACCAGTCATAAAATCTGAGTGATTTGTATTTTTAACGTAGCTTTAACGATTCTTCGGTCATATCGTCCCGATATCTGCATTGTGGCAGTTTATAGTGATGCCTAGCACTGGGACATCGTGTAGCAGACATGTAGCATGATGTCCCACCCAATCACATTATCCTGGCGCCAGGCCGACCAGTCCTAGCACTATCTCTTAATGCCGAGCGCATACCGACGAAGCTGTTAGCACCATTGTGGTGTGTCGGTTTGTTATGGTTGGCGTTGGGTGCTACCAATATATTATCTAAATTATTATATCAGTCTCACACGGGATCTATTTTGTTGGAAGTAAAAGTAAAAAGGTAAAGCTCCGAGCCCCCAATCAGCAATGCCAATAGTTAAATTATTGAGTACACAAAAGGTAAAATTCAAATGAATAACAATTTAATAAAATTCAAGTTAAATAATAATTCCCCCATCACTCTTCTTCCTCTTGACCAAGTCATAGCCTATTGCATCATTTGATTTATAGTGTGTGATGGCTTTTCCACCGGTTCTTGTTTGCTACTCAACTATCCATCAAATGCCTCATCTCCTTCAGATTTTCCTCCTAACTCTTCCTCCTTGACTGCTTCTCCAATTTCTCCTTCTAGACTTCTTTTCCGATTAGCCTTCAATTCACAATCAACTTCTCCACTAGTCTTTGACACTTGATCTAAATTAGCACATAATAAGTCTGATCTCTTGCAGACCCATATATAATATACATTTTTCTTCTTCTGAAATTCCTAACTATTTTCAACAACCTGATGACCATACCAACATGGCTACCTCCAAATGCCAGAAACAGTTACTTTATCAACAAATGTTTTGTTAAAGACCGGATATACTGCTGTGGCAATTAGTTTTTAACATTAATACCAAATCATGTGTCAGTTGTTCACATATTTCAAAATTATTTAGGTTGATAACAATATTATCTTTTTAAAATTAATCGCATTTGTAACTGTTCTAAATAAATTTGCTAATGTTTTTCATTTCACCTGCAGGCAACATATATATAAATAAAACAGCCGGACGGAGGCTGGGGTTTTCCAGGGCTTACACACACACACACACACACACACACGTAGTGATTTGTCATTTTAAATTTGACCAAAAAATTTGTTGGCGCAGGTTTATTCCATCATTATGCACACCTTGAGTAAATAAAAACACAGACTATTGATTCGGTGCCCATTAGAAAAAAAAGTCTCAGCCTTTTTGAAATTTCGAAGACCTACCCTTTCCAAATCCCATCGACATAATTGACCTGATCCAGCCTTGAGAAAGGTATCTACATATACCAAATATATACAACACAATGATTTGTAAAACATATTCGGTTCAACAACGATATATGAGCTAATTGTATGTAAAAAGACTACGTAATCTATGAACCTTTACTGTTCCTAATATTTAATTCGCAAACACATTTAACATGTTCCAATACCGATTCATAAATTTGTCAATTTGCAAAATTCCAAACGTGTATAACGATATTCATGGACATCCCTATGGTCCTTCGATGCACGTGGAATGTGACAATCACTAAGGTCATTATCAGCTACCAGATATGATCTTTACCGGCCCGGATGAAGTCTGGGACAGTGCTCGTTTGTGCATTGAAACCCACAACTGAAAAACAAATTTCATTATCTCACTTTTACTACATATGTTAAAATACTTATTATATCATCAACACTACCATAAATAAAATTATAACTCACCTTTAATTGAGTATAGCACTCGATTAAGCGACCCCACCCACCCGTTAGAAATTGTTTTTGGGGTGATGAGAAATTAAAATTGGTAACCCTTGTATCTGATAATTCCAAGTTTCTATTAATAATATAATTTTCCCTTCAATAAATCATGCAATTCTGGTAGTTCCAACTTCTTTGTGGATTTTGTAAGAAGTCCTCTGATGTTCCATAAGGTTAGCATTAAATGAATTAAGTATGCCATCTCCATTTTTTCCCGTACCTGAGTAGCATTACCATCTTCCTAAGCCCAACTATACTGAGAACCTCCATGTTGAGAGCATTACTTCTCTGCCATTTGGGGGCAGCTGGTTTTTAGAAGCACCTTGAATAGTATTATATCAGTTTTTCACACTAACGCTGTATAGCAGTAGTTTTTTGTTTAATTGTACGTGCGGGACTTTGTACACATCTCTTGTTAGCAACCTGCCTCTCATGAGAAAAAAATCGTATTCTGTGAATAAAACCGTACTTTTTCCTACTCCCAGCAGAGGTAGAAAATGTCACCTAACACCTGCTAATATATTCTCATTTAGGAAAATTATTTTTTATAATGTTGTTGTAAAAAGGCTCAATGCCATTTTTCAGCACAAGATAGGCTATACATGGCGGCCAGTATAAATGCTGGAGGAAGAACCCGGGAAAACACCCCGGAATGAACCATCTACCCCAACTACCCACGAGAAGATACTGGCAAGCTTTCACACACACTCACACACACACACTATATATATATATATATATATATATATATATATATATATATATATATATATATATATATATATATATATATATATATATATATATATATATATATATATATATATATGAATATGGGAATTTGTAGTGATTTAGCATTTCTTGACCGCAACTTGTCTCCAAGGGGTAAACATTCGATTTCTGAAATTGGGTTTGTAATATTGTAGACGACAAATACAATCTACTTTTATTTACGCAGCTTCTAAATTGTAATTTTTCATTTCTGCGGCAGTTTGTTCTCGAAGCAAGTCTTAACTCCTGAATGTTCTGTCCAGGAAAACTAAATTTGGCAAAGATCGAACTCACTGCTGGAAGTGGGTTTCATATTCGAATATCTAATGTAAAATATCGAACCCGTTGCTAACTTCACACACATCCTTACCGGTAGGCATTATTTATCTGGTGAATGCAGAGCAGATTACGTCTCGAGTACAATCGCCTGTGGAACCAATATCACTGTTTACGTCTTTCTCACGGATGCAAACTCTCGAGCTCGGAACTATCTCTCCTGCTTTGAGCTAGAATATAAGGCTTCCGAGTGGAAGAAAAGGAATATACCAGAATGAACCAGTGCTAGTGTTGTTTTCCGTCGCAGTACTTATTCAACTGATATGGAAGCAAGTTATTTGATCTATCAGGTAGGTAAAATTAATTAAAGCTACTTCTTTAATAGCAAGCACGTTTCAAACTGCATTTAATTTATATATATATATATATATATATATATATATATATATATATATATATATCAGAAAAGCTAGGCATTGAAAACTACAGTTACGGTGAATCTGAAGCTGAAATCGGATAAATGTCACAATTTCATAACTAACTGATTTTTAAAAAAAAAAATCTAATAACACAGATATCTGATTATTATTTTCCATTGTATTGTCTCATCTGCATAATAAGGCAACATGGAAGTGTAAGCTTTTTCGTGGCGTCAGTAGTGATGTCGTTGAAAATGTTAAAGTTTTAAGGTAAAAAAGATTGAAGGCCCAAATCATTTACATCATTTATTGAATTAACGTGAAAGTTATTGATAATGTATATAGGTATAATGTGTACGCTAGTAATGGTCTTACCTGTATCGTCTGCTCATACAACATTATGGCATGGTTTTGATTAACCGGTCGATTTAATTTATCAATTATTAAAACAATTTGTTAGAAAATTATAAAAATTATTGATTTTCCCAACATTGCAGCATCCTTTAAACAGATAGTTTGCAGTTTATCATAAGAATTTGATACATTTTCGATCGTATAAAGTGGCAAATCTGTTCATACCTGGTTTCTTAAACAAAAGCAAACTAAATGGATGTGAACAACTTGATTCGACTATTAAAGCAAAGAGAAAGAGTTCCAGTTTGGGATCTAACACATATTTGTCACATTATTTTGGGCATTGTACATTTACGTATGTTTTATTAACTCGAATTTGAGTCTACCCCAAAGTCCAGACACATGCCAGAGTCCATCCTAAAAGCTGCCACGGTTCAAAAGTTCTCCAAGACAAAGGTCACATTTAGATGACAAATGCTGGCTAACACTTAAAAGAGACTTAATCTAATGAGCTTAGTTTTTCTAACGTCATTTATAATAACAATTTTTTATAAATTTCATTGGACATTGCTGATTTAGGGGTGATGGTAGTACAATATTCCGCATGTATTCCTGTCATAAAGGCTGATACAGGACCATACAGATACGAGTCTCTGTATATATTCCTGGCCTAAAGGCTGATACATGGCCAGTCAGGTACAAGATTCTGCATGTATTCCTGGCCTAAAGGCTGATGCAGGGCCATACAGGTACAATATTCTGCATGTATCCCTGGCCTAAAGGCTGATACAGGGCCAGACAGGTACAATATTCTGCATGTATTCCTGGCCTAAAGGCTGATACAGGACCATACGGGTACAATATTCTGCATGTATTCCTAGCCTAAGGGTGGATACAGTACCATACAGATATGAGTCTCTGTATATATTCCTGGCCTAAGGGTTGATAAAGGGCCATACAGGTACAATATAAATTCCACCTAGCTCATAAATTGTGTTATATTAACAAATGTGTTTCAAATTTAACTTAAAATATACACTAAAATCAATGAAATATGTATTGTCAATTACTAAATTATCACAGATAATATTTTTACTTTTTATTGACTTTATTTACATTACAAATATTTGGTGGAGAATTTGTGTTAAATTCCTTTTTTCTTTTATAGCTGATTTCAAACATACGAATATGACATCCTGTGACAGTTCTCATTAGTATCTTCGTATTGATAAAAGCGAATATTACATTTCTTTTTACAGAATAACAGAATTAATTAACTAATTATTGTCGCACCAACAGACATAGATAAATAATAAAGAAATACAATACTTTTCAAGAACATTTCTTTGAAAGTGTTAAGGGAAATGTATCTAATTTAGTTCCTACATTTAAAAAACAGCTCATTCATGAAATATATATGTTCTGATTTATTATTGATTGCATTGAGCCATAAAGATGTTTGGCACATAATTCATTTCGGATTTTCCAAAGTGATATAAATATTTAAGTGTTAAAAAAACTGTGTGCCATAATATCATGAAAATCTAATGGAAAAATGTATCAGTCTATATCTGAAGAGTTCTGGCTTTATCGGATGTACGATCTGTTACTACAGAAATTGAATGAATGGAAAATTATTGAAATTAATTGCACTGCGATCTGGTAGAATACATCATTACGAACATGCGTGTTCCATGTAACTTGGACCACATCAAATATTTCTGACACAACTAAGATACAATCGAAACCCTTAAAGTTCTGTAATAACGAATTACATTAATTTTGGATTAATTTTCCGAAGTGGTGTCGTGATCACCAATATAAATTTTCAAATCGAGCTCCAGTTGAAATTATTCCTTTACAAAAATATGGAGGCCTGCGTTGGTGTCTGTTATTACCTGCCTTTTAATCACCGACTTACTATCCGTTGAATAACGACCACTATAGTATATCCCAAAACTATATTCGGATATCACATAAAAAAGGCACATTCCAATTAATTTCAGAAGCATTATGTTAACAAGTCTCTAATACAAACATCAGCACGCGGAGCACAAGCTAATAACAAATGACAGCCATTAAACACTTAAACCATTAATAAATCCATGGATAGCGTCAAATCAGTAAAAACTATTATAACGGTGGTAAACACTGCATTAAGCTCCCAAAGGTAACGGAATTCCAAGAAATAAAAGATATTGAAAGCGAGAATCAATTCGAAGTATTTGCAAACCACTGTGTTTTGTACCACGCATGTTCACACTAGCATCCATTCTGGACACATCATACATATAGGCACGAACGATCAATAAATTTATATGTATATTAATATCACAGTATGGCGATCATGATTGCTAGGTCACGTCATTATAAGCGTTACAAAATCCAAATCATCACAATGCACGAAGCATAGCCTGACCATAAATAAACTACACGATATTCAAAGTTATCTCGTAGATGTTTAACACGAACATTATTTACATGTATGATTGTAAATTGAAAATCATATTCATGTGATTTTTTTCTTCTAATTATGTCTGTAGAAATGCTGACATTTGCATACATGGGTATTGCATATGTTTGTTTGTGTACCTTTTGACTAATGAAGTTCAATCCTTAATATAACCTGTAAATAAGCTGGTGGATCATATGGCAAAACTGTAGCAGCAGAGAGTGTGAACAGACCAAGTTTTCAAGCAAAAATAAGGCTTCTACGGAAACCGAAATTATTTAACAAAATGCAGAGAGTGTGAACAGACCAACTCTTTTAGGCGTCAATTTACTAAACTGAGGCTTCCCAAAATTGCTTATATAGGCCTCAATTTAGTAAACTGAGGTTTCCTTGAAAATACTTAATTAATTTTTTTAATAATTTGAGCAAAGAATAAAAAAAAAATTTAAAAAAAAGACGCCATTGTCATTGGCGTTCACATTCTCTGCTGCTATGAAAATCTTCGATTTTTACTAACAATTTTTTTACTAACTAAATATTTGATCAAGTCCGACACGATATCTTGTCCGAGGGTCTGATAAATTTATCGTCACAAATCCGTGTGGGATTGTCTGAGCGCGGCTAAAGAAATTTTTAAATTGATTATGATCCATATCGCCACCGCACCAAGTTTGCCAAATATTTCTAAGAGTATGTGTATCAACTCCGTTAAATACACACAGCATATTGCAGTTATCTCTGATCACTTTTGGTATTTGAGTGTAACGTTGAGTTACATATATCACGTCGGTGTTTTTATGTCTGCCTCTGGAAAATATTCTAGCAGGATTTTTTTGATTATCTAACATGATATCATCATATACAACTAAATTGTTAATACTTCCGTCAATGGAGTCAATGCTAGGTGCCTCTTCGATATCGGTTATAAACTCAATAATATCATCGCCGTTAATTTCTCGCGCGGCTTCGTTAAAATCTTTTAACACTTCATAACATCGCTGATCATCTACACTCGGAGCAATCATGTACAACTTATCCCACGCCATCCATCTCGTTATCAAATTAAGTAGCAATTGTGTTTTACCACTTCCAGATGGTCCGATGATAATCGCGCGAATAGAGTTTGGTAACATTGCTTGGTGTCTAATAGGTTCCCGTCGTCTCGTAGCTGAATAATCAATTACATTCATGCCGTTATATATAAATTATGGATCTATATTGTGTGAAGTGTAGGACGCGTACTGGCACAAATGACTTGACGACGATTACAACGAAAAATAATCGATCAGCGCTTTCTGGTAAATGCGTACAATGTAGTACAAAGAAATTTAGATTTACTTCCACGAAACCTTTAAAAAAAAACGAGGAGGTGATATTGCAGCCAAGTTAGCAAAACTCCCAGGAACACCGTGGGCAAAGTATCCAGGAGAAAAGCACCTTCCAGGATATAGCTACTGTGGACCGGGAACACGATTAGATATCAGACTTGATGATCAAAATCTGCCCCGACCCGGCGAGTATCCAATAAACGCTATTGATAAGGCGTGTCATGCTCATGATGTCGCGTATAAAAGCAGCAATTTGCAGCATAGACATCTTGCGGATGTGAAATTAATTCATGCGTTAAATGCTATTCCTGATAAATCCTTCAAAGAAAAATTGGCTTCGTGGTTGGTAAAATCTGCTATGAAGGGTAAATTGATGTTAGGTGCTGGTAATTGAAAATGCTAGCATTTTAATATGGAATCTATTTATTATTCTCCGAGAGGATACTGGAGAGGTTACGCAGCAATCAATAAACTCGCTAGCGCATCAAAGGTGAAAAAAACCACTGCAGCGAACTGGTTATCTAAACAGGCAATATGGCAAATTTATCTACCAGCTCCTAAACAAATTAACTACTCGCATTTTGATGTGACCGTTCCTAATGAAGTTCATCAAGCTGATATACTATTTCTGCCGCATGACAACGGTTACAAATACGCGTTAACCGTAGTTGATATTGCGAGTCGATACAAACAAGCAGAACCGCTAAGGACAAAATCGGCCACTGAAGTTGCTTCTGCATTTGAAAAGATTTATCGACGAGGCCCACTACGCTGGCCAAATCTGTTACAAGTTGATCCTGGCAAGGAATTTCAAGGCGCTGTTTTAACAACGATGAAACATCATAATGTCGCCATTAGACGAGGACACACTGCGCTACATCGCGATCAGGCAATTGTTGAACGGTTTAATCGGACACTTGCTGAGCGGTTATTTGGATATCAATACGCGAAAGAATTCATCCAGGATAAGCGATCCCGTGAATGGGTCAAGAGATTACCAGCTGTGATTACCGCAATCAATAATGAGATTACTAGAACAATTAACATGAAACCTGTCAACGCGATTAAGAAAGCGTCTATACCAAAAATGGAAATCCAAGGAATTTCACAAAAAGATTTCAAAGAACCAATTCTTGGTAGTAATGTCATTGTAAGGTACTTATACGAACCAGGAGAGCTTGAGGGTGGTAAAAAAAGAGCTACTGATCCTATTTGGAGCGTCACTACGCATAAAATATCCGGCATAACACGATCAACTGGTGGAAACGCTAGCGTTTCTAGACCAGCAATCTATAAACTGGATTCAACTGCTCCTCAGCGAGGATTTACTCGACAACAGTTACAAGTGATTCCTGAGGATACTCAATTACCACCGCGTGGTCTTAATTAGCACCTAAGGTGCTGGCACCTCTGCGTCTGTTGCACTCAAGACAAGTCAACCTCACATTGTTTCTGACATGACCGAGATTGTTATTTTTTCTGTCTACGGTAAATTGGCGAGGATCTTTATCCGAATACTGCCAACGCATTATACAATTGCAACTCGCGCAGTGATTATTCTGTTGTTGCTTTAGCGTAATTATTAATTCAGCATCAATGTCAAATTCTCGTTTATTTTTTTTATCCTGTTGTTTATAACCAGAGAGTTTTTTTCTGATTATATCACCAGTGATAAAATCACCAGTGATAATATCGTCACCAATGATTTCATCATCGAAAACAATTCTTCGAAGTTGGTTTATTCGCCGTACTCTGGATACTGCGAGATAAACTAAATTTGACCACTCAATGCGATTATCTACTATCCAAACAATTGTGTCTGTGATAGTTAATCCCTGTGAAGAGTGTATTGTTGCTGCATAACCTAACGTCCATGGGGATTTATCAGCACGCAATGCATCTTCGACGACGCTGATATCAACCAGCACAATATCATTTAATACTAAATTCTGCTTTTGTTGTTGTCCAGGAATGTCAACGTCGATATTCTGCTTTCGTGTATTCGAAGGTCTATAACACAACGGTACTGGAAGTGTTGAAAATTTTTCTTTATGCAATTCAAATAATTTCATCTGAAGTGCGTCTCTGACTATTTTTCTACTCGCGATTATTAAATCATTTGGTCTCCATGTTTCCCAAAAATCATTCATGGGAGTTTCTGAAATTATTTCACGCGCTATTTCACATTGGATTTTATCCGGTTGTAATCTAATTAGCGCTTTGAATTCTCGTAATTGTTCATCAAGTGATCTATGGTCGGTATTAATCTCTTCATAATAATCTACAAATCCCTTCAACCACTCATGTGGAGATCCACCAACAAATGGCTGTGGTTGGCCGTGATCCCCGCACATGACGACTTTTGTATTTTTCAATAACAACCATTCAAGAAATATCTGTAATACTGTCAACGATACCGTGCATATTTCATCCCAGATTATGATTTCAGGAATGAATTTATCGCCCATTCGATCAGGAGTCCATGTATCGCCTTTCCATCGAAAGAAGCTGTGATAAGTACAGGCTTTTACTCCCCGCGCTATCATCTCTCTGGCGAGTCTGTGCGTTGGTGTAGGATTTTCCCGACGAAATAACTCAATTGCCCGAGTTGTCTTTCCTGATCCACCACAGCCGTTTAAATAAACTGTCTTGTATCTACATACAGGATCAGATACCGGTGGTGCATTAGAAAATTCTGATTGAATCTTTGAGAGATTATGGTTGCTTTTCAAGTATTTATCGTCGATGGCAACGTCTGCGGATTCACAATACTCATGTAGTTTTTCCTTTTTAAATCGCCAACGTCCCCACGCTTCCTCGGGATCTGTGAATGCCGCGACAGCTGATTTGTATTTGTTGTGTATATACATCGAATCAGTAGCTACTCTAACCGCGGTATTAGGAAATCTATTTATCATCGAAAATAGATTAATAATAGAATAACCGAGCATAGAACTTCTCAAATGTGTGTACTGACAACTATATCCATCACAGTAGGTAACAACCGTACCTAATTTCTCACCATTGGATAGAAAAGCATCCCTACGGGATACAAGTTTTCCCTGTTTCGTTAAATCCGCTACAATAAAATCGTATTCTGCGTTGTCTATGATCAACCTCGAAGAGTATTTTGCATTGTCAAATCTTCCACCTTGAGTGAATTTACCAATTATTTTTCGTCCGAAATCTTTGGCTTCTTTGTTTTTAATTTCAAATAACTCCTTAGACCAATTCATGATTTGTTCTTCACTGAAATTAGGAAACTGTTTTCGCTGTTCGCTAATTATACGATCTAGATCAGGTTTTGGTAACCAAACATCCTTCTGAGCTCGATAGGATATAATAGCTTCACTGACAATCAACGATTGTAACATCTTACTATCGATCATATACCGCAATAACACAATTGGCATCCACGCCTTTTCAGACATGTGTCTACCAATCCAAAGATAACTACACGGATGTAACCCATCAGCGAGTTCAAATGATATCACACGAGCGAACCCGGTTAAATCAAAATCAGGCAAACGACCATTAATCGCAACACGAGTCATTTCATGTGTGGGATGTCCAAATCGTTTAAAATACTCAGAGCATTCTCCATACCCGAGAAAACTTCCAGGATAACACGCGGATATATCAATTGAAATCATACCATCACGTGAGTATTTCGTATTCCACAATCCTCCATGACCTAATTCGACGCAACTCAATTTGACATCCTCGAGAAAATCACTTCGTGTTGGACGCCATGAGTTCTTTTCTCTTGCGAAGTGAGCTACCACTGATGGAATTGTAAAACTATCCGTGAGTAGTTTTTCATGGAATGAAATCTCTTTTGGATGGAAATTGCTTTGCAATTTCACCGGTGAAAATTCATTGGCGATTTTTCTCATTCTGTTATCTAATTCTTCAATGCGATATAATTCTCCATTTGGTCTTACAAACTGATCAAATCCTGATTCGGAATCTTCAGCGCTGCGAAGTAACCACACTGACACAGGATCATCCTTACACAACGTAACAATAGCATCAAATAATTTCTCTTCATAGAACACATCCTTGTAAAACTCCCGGGGGATATATTTCACGATTCGTTCTCGTGGAAATATATTTACCGCAGGTGTCCACGCGTGTTTGTTATGATCAATAATTTCAATTGGAGCTCCTCGCGATTGATATTTCGGTTCGTATAATACTTCTCCGGTTATCGTTGCTACCGATATTGGAAATTTTAATGATGCTTCTAATTTAGCTATATCGGAAATCATTGCCCCGCGCTGTTTCACTGTCAGTTCCCATTCGGTTATTTTGTTTCGTCGTTGTTCAGTTAATTTGTTTCCCCGGGATGCATTTGTGAAGTGTTCCATTAACCGTGTTGCTACACAATTTAATGATGACGACTCCGTCGTTGACGCTGTTTTCATAGGTGCTAGTTTTGCAATACTTGGCTTATCATTTAGCGGGTATATTCCGTAAACAACTGCTGTTACAGGGTAAGATTTCTCATAGTATGGTTTGTCAATTCCAGTTAGAATTCCTGGTTTGGAATCTCTACTCACAATAACAAATTTTTTATCCTTGAGGATTGGTTCAAATTTATCTCTGATAATCCATTCACCTTCGTCTTCGATAATGAATTTTATTCTAAAAAAATACCTCCGCTGGGATTTCCCGCCAAGGTGTGAAAGTATCTCAGCTGCTCTTGTATCGTTCATAGTAGCATCAATTACGGGTACATTGACACCAATAATTCGAAATGTCGACCACGCATGAGATGCTCCATCGCGCTTAAACTCATTAAAACAGTCGCTGATTTTACTCAGCAGGGTTTTGTCATCTATTAGATTTTTAGGTATATCAGAGATTCTATCGAGATTAAATCTAGCATTTTTCCAAGGCGTAATTTTCGATAATCTCTTGAACTCCTTCATATTATAATTAAAACAAGTATTTAAATAAAAAGTTTTTTATATAATGAATCATTGCAAATGGCTTATGATTGGATCAAAGACTCCGTGTAACAAATCATGCAGAAATGAATTCTGTGGGTATCATATGCAAAGTTTTCGTCGGGGGAGCAATGGCCCTCTTCCATGTTTGTATTGCGGGGTAGGTGTAAGAGGCAAATCGCAGTTATGCGTTAATTGCGGGGGTAAGCGTTATAGAGAGTTGAAGCGTTATTATGACAAGCGAAGAATAAAAAATCCTGACATTGTCAACGACAACGTCAACGGCAAAATCATAAAAACTGCTCAAGACTACATAGGCAGATTTGCCAATGTTATATCTCAGCCAATTAACGAATTAGACAAATAGAAGTGTATTGTATATAAATGAGCCAAGAATTTCAAAGACATCCTGTTATTGAAAATTACGAAGCTTCTCGTGATGGTGTTGTCAGACATTGTAAACTCAAGAAATCTGTTGGGGATGATAATGGTATGGGGTATTTGATATTTGGCGCTGGAGGGAAAATGATTCTCAATCATCGTTTCATCTATGAAGTATTTAATGGATTGATCAAGGATGGTTTTGTTATTGATCACATAAATAGCATTAAGACTGATAATTCTTTGAATAATTTACGAGCTGTTACACAAAGTGAGAATACTGCATCTGGAAAAACTGGTACTTGTAAATCAATTGGGAAGAGACCCGTAAGATCGTTTAATACTGAAAATAACACGGAGAGAGTATTTCAATCTTTGAATAGCGCTGGTAAGTATTTCGATATTTGCCCTCCCTCGGTACAAAAAGTAGCAGAGGGGATTTATAAGACCGCCTTTTCAAAACGTTTTAAAAACAGTATTCAGTTTTATTATGAATAAGTCGTAATTACGCATTGGAAATTTAGGGGGAATAACTCCGTTAGGTAACGCGTGTGTGATAAATCACCAATGACAGAGTTACCGTTTGTGAATGGAAATTCTTTCAGAATTTCACGAAGTAGTTTTTGATTGGTTAGTTTCGCTATTATGAATCTGAACAACACATAATCAATTTCGTCTTTTTTCAAGTATTAACAGAACTGTTTTATAGACACGTCGTATTTAAACATTTTTTTTAGTGTCTGTTTCAAGTATTATGCGTGTTTTCAACGTTGTCAGTGATCGCTAATAAACAAAACAAACAATTACAAGCACTACACCTCTTTATGTCACTTCGTTGTAATGAGTGGTTATATACAAATCCGTCCTTGTTATAATTGGGCTTAGCCGAAATTCAAGTGTAAACCAAACCTGAAATCACACGTGGCGTGAACGTTATTATTGACATTCAAACCAAGTTTCGTGATTTCAGGTTTGGTTTTACACTTGGATGTAGAAATAGCCCGCGTCATCCATTGTCATTGTTCACCTATAATCTATTGTTGTACCGTCGTCATTGTCATTGAAATCAATTCATTCACCTATAATCTATTGTTGTACCGTCGTCATTGTCATTGAAATCAATTCATTGTATATACCATTGTCATTGTTCACCTATAATCTATTGTTATGTGTTTGTCGGTTGTAACCGTTGAGCGCGCTGCTTGATGTATAAAACACCAAGGGGGTTCAAAACGGTTATGTGTAATTGTGCCGTCGTCAATCATAATCACCTATAATCGCATTAAGCTTCTGGGCTGCTAAAGATGATCAACACCTTAGCGGTCCAGAATTCATTTTAGAAATCCTTTGGATTTCCAATTCAACAAATATATTTTTATATAATATGAATATTGAAAATCTCAAATTGATTATTATTGAAATCAACAAGCTTAAAGATCAAAATGTTAAACTATGTTCAGGGTTAGATTGTGATCAAATTATGACCGATTTCGAGGACATACAATTTGCAGAACAGACCGGAAAATACGTCCTCGCTAAGAAATATTTTTTAACTAAGCGGATACAAAAGCTTATACGTGAAAGTTTAGTCAATACTGAAGACGTTAATATTTTTGTACCATTATGTAGCATCGTTGAACGTGTACGAAAGCAATTAGGCTTAGAATATGAACAAAAGAGGCTTATTAATTGTAAGGTGAGACAATTAAAAACGTTAATGGAGCAGGGTGATGAGCCCCACGCGTAGAGAGCCTCAACCAGTACGGTACATGACATGTATAATCACTACTAGGCAAACGAGGAAGTAAAATTGTGTGTGTGCAACAACAGGGAAGTATAACAAGTTAGTGATTTCTTTTTTTTTTACTTGATGAATTGCTTGCAATTTAACAATAGTGATACTCTTTCAATAATGGTAGGACAATCATTAACCACACGGACCGTAAAGGAGCGACTTAGCGCTCTTAATAAAATATTACCACTTCGTGATCGTATACGTGAAAAACTTCAACAGCGGCAATTACTTCAGACTGATTTCACAGAGGATTCTGAACAACTATTCAAACCGATTGTTACTGCAACTGAGGGTGTGAAAACAGCAATTTCTAAACAAGAAAGCGCGCAGAAAGAGTCCTTTCTCCCTGTGTTAGAGAAAATAGCAAAACGAACTAAACAAACAAAAAAATCATTAAAAACACTTCCTGGTGATATAATAACTACTGCAAGACGACAAGAAGAACAACAACGAGAACTTCAGGAAGAAATTGAACGATTAGGTGATGTTGATATTTCCTCACCACCGCCTGAACTTGAAGAATTTCAAGAAGAGGAAGAGGGAGCTGTTTCAAAAAGGGACTATCCTCCTGAAAATATATTTACAGTTGATGCGTTAAATACAATCAGAAATATCCCAACACTCTCTGGATTAGCTAAATTTACCAACGACAACGTTAAAAAAGCGAAGAGAGTTAAGTATTTAAGAGACGACACGGCTAAGGATTTTGTAAAGGGTTTAGATGTTTGGGCAAATAAGGCGTTTTTAGCAAACCGCCAGAAAAATAAAATCACAAAAGAAATAAAATCTGATTATGACCAATTTCTAGCTATGGTAAGGGGAGTCACATCAGCACCACCAGTATACACAGCAGACCCAATCCCTGATGAAATACAAATAATGGCAGAGGCTGATTCTAAGAAGGGTGCAACTGGTATCACTAAAAAATCCAAAGAATTTTCAAAAACAGGCAGTGGATTAGTTGAAAACTCTAGTGTAACATGTCCTGGTAATATTCTCGGTGATATAGCACGATTAGAAGTACTCGTAGGAGGAAAACGAGCCGGGAATAACTCGCTGGAAATAATTAATGAAGCAGCTGATATCTGTAGGAGGTTATTTCAAGGTGGTATCATGGATATTGCAACATATCGAGATTTCATTGAAGAGTTAGTGGAAAATTCTTTGGATTCTCACGGTTATCATAGTGATTAATCACCACGATTAGATAAATAGCAATTGAATAGAGAATGATCATACACTACAACCATGATAAACCAACTAACGTCTACGTGGTAAACTCACGATTGCCAAAATACCGAGCATACTATGGAGATGGTCTCGGTAATACTATAATGGGATTATTTTCAAGAATGGCTCCAAAAGTGGCTCCGCTAGTAAAACAATTATCGATGAAAGCAATTGATGTTATCCGAGATAAGGGTATTAGCGCTGTTGGTGATCTTGCCGGGAAGGCATTTTCAGCCGCTAAGGATAAACTAACAGCGCTAGTTCGACGTGGAAAATCTTATAGATTTTCAAGGAAACCAGCGGTGATTTCATCACTGCCATCTACTGAGGTTATGCCTGCGCGAGTTAGTAAAATAATAAATAACGCAGTAGATGAAAAACTACAGTCGTTGATGACTAACGCCCAGGATAACATAACAGCAAATATGATAGCGGGAAGTGGCCTTGGAAATTCAAAGAATTTCTACAAACGTCGAAGACGTCGGTGAAATTGCTTTGCAAATTATTATAAAAAAATAATTATTATAATAAATGAAAAATCTTTACATTTTCGCCTCCAATTTAGACCAACGGGTATATAATAAAAAATGTTCAAACAGAACCCTGATGTTGCATTTGACATGGACGCCCCAGTGCTTAAAGATGATTCTGTACGTGATTATCAATTTTTTGCGTATCACGCAGTACAACCTGATCTTCGTGGAAGAATTGAACTTCAAGTTCATGATACCAGTAAATACTTTTTACCCGCTGAAGCCTTTATTGAAGTCGAAGGTGAACTTTTACAGCATGATGATACACCATATGCAAATGACCCAACTATCCGAGTTGGTTTTGTTAACAATGGCATCATGGCGTTATTTGAAAGTGCTAGATATCTCATTGATGGAAGAGAAATCGAATCTATTGAACGTGAAGTTGATGTTGCTACCGGAATAATTGGACTAGCAAGATATTCAGATGATTATACTAGATCAGCTGGTCCATCTATGATGTTCTCTAAGGATATTACTGATAACGCTGAGCACGTCCAGTATTCTAGAGTAAAGGCAACACATGCTTCTTCAGTTAATCCAGCACCAGCCGGATATACAAGACCAGCTGGTGATTTTGATGTCATAAATAATATTCCCAGTTACAACCTAGGGTTTGCAACACGAGTAGCAACGTTGCAGGGACAACATCGACGGTTTTCATGTGCTATTCCGCTCCATCACATATTTGGATTTTGTAGAAACGTCAGAAAAGTTATCTATGGAGTAAAGCATACTATAACGCTAATGAGAAGGGGTACTGATAATTATGCAATCTGGCGCGGTGCTGGCGTTGCCGCTGGTAAAGTCATTTTATCAAAACTATCACTGTGGATGCCAGTGTTGACTCCGTCGTTGTCAACAGAACCGCGGTTACTGTCATTTATGGATCAAGGGGGGAAGAGATTATTAAGTTGGTTGTCAACGTCCACAGATACCATGGATTCTAATATTGATGGTACACTTACATGGCATCTAGCATCAAAACAGGGCATTTCAGCTCCACGTCATATTTTTATTGCGCTACAGAATACTGCGCGATTAAACGATCAAGAACGTTCCCCACATGATATTTGATCAGATAGGTGTTAATGAAGTCTCGTTGAAAATAAACGGACAGCAAGAACCATCCGAGGATATACAACTTAACTATGAAAACAACCACATTGCACGAGTTTATCATCGGTTGCTGTCGTATATGGGACGCGATCAAAATGTCGATACTGGTCTACAAATTTCACAGTTGGATTTTAAAAGTCTGTATCCGATTTATTATTTTTCTTTGGAACATCTTGACTTGATGAGACAGTCCGTCGTTGATATACACTTCCGAGCTCGTGTAACCCGTCCTGGTGGTATTATTAATTATAGGGCGGTTGCTGTCATTCTCAGTGATAAATCAATAATACTCGAGGGTGTTGGTGGACGAATGAGACTGGCAGATGCACCAGTGGAAAATCTGTAATTGAATCGCAAGCGATTTAGAATCAATCTGTTTTGTATAATGTCGTATAGTAATATCAATGTTACGTTGACACCTGGTCAGCTAAAAAAATTACAATCCAAATCAGCTAAGCAATGCGGAACCACAATAACGCTGAAACCTAATCAAATGAATGGCGGAGGGAATAAACTATCGCTGACGAAAACTCAGATTAATCATTTTAATAAAGCGCTGAAAGAAAAAAAAGGAGTTCAGGTTACTCTTTCTGCGAGCGCGATTAAAAACATGGAAAAGACTGGTGGTATATTCCCGTTGTTAGGGTTGATTCCAGGGTTGATTGCCGCAGCGGCCCCAGCGGTGGCTAAAGCGGCAGCGTTAGGAGCCGTTGGTACCGCGGCAGGAATGGCACTAAAGAAAGCAACTGGTGGATCCGTCCGCGCTGGTAAAAAAAAAGGAAAGGGTCTAAGACTACCAGGAACCCCGTATTCATGGTACAGCGGAAGCGGCCTGAGACTAGGACCGGTTTACTAGTTCCGAAATCTTCGATTTCCAAACCGATGGTTCCAATGTCCAATTTTGATTTAATTGATGCCGCTAAAAAACTCGCGATTAAAAATTTCAGAGGTGTTTTTATGAAAGATCAGTTACCGGCACAACCAAATCACGTTGAAACCGGTATTATTAATCTAGATAACAGCGATGGACCTGGAACTCACTGGGTTGCATACGCGATTGATCCACGTGGGATTATTTATTTTGACTCATATGGATTAGCGCCGCCGAAAGAATTTAACCGCTATGTAAGTAAATTAAAAATACCCCGTTGGTATTCCACGTTACCAACACAAACAATGCTTGACCCACCCATATGTGGCAATGAAGTATTAAACGTACTTGATGCTATTTCAAAGGAATCAAAGATTCCTCAATCAAAACCACCCCATGTAATAGTGAATGAGTATACTAGCGGTCGTTGGATTGAAAATCTTTGATTGAAAATCTTTTAGATTGAAAATCCGTTGGATTTAGACAGAGAAAAGATTTTTATGATAATGATTGATATTTGGGGACGACCTTTATCAACGCTGAAGAAACCCGAACCTGGTGGAGTTGAAACCCTTGATAAAATCAAGGGTGTTAAAAAACTAATCGAAGATGAAATAGCCGAAACGTTAAACCTAGCAAGTGTTGATCCTGGTGAAATAGTTGTATTTCAAGATCGTCAGGGTAAATTGAAAACTAGTAATGTCTCTCTCGATGATATTTTGGTTAAACGACGAGATGCAGCAGAGGATGCTATCGCGTTATTTTCCGATCAGGGTAAACTCAAACCAGGTGTACTTGTTTCAACGATAACATATAAATTAGCAACATTCGATAACACGGCGAATTCATTGAAATCGCTCAATGATAAATATGACGATCATATAGTTGTATTTGATCAGTTTAGTGAAACACAAAGAAATACAATTGACCAAATTGACAAACCCCTGCTAGAATTTTTTGGAAATCCACCAGTGACCACACCAAAACTCACCTCGATAAAAGATTCTATGTTGGAACTAGCTTCTCTTCAATCCGAATATGAAAAACACGTGAAACAGTTTTCAACGCTTCGTAAAAACATCATTGACAAGTTTATTGGAACCCCATTTGATAAAATTGAAATAACCCTTCCTGATATTAAAAAATCCATCGATGAGCTTAAAACATTCAACAATGCAATGAAAGATGATGCAACGAGGATGATAAGCGTCATTGAAAAAATAAAAATTCCTCATGATAAATCTATCGTCAACAACGTAGTATACACGATTCAATACGGATCATTTGCGTGGACTCTCACAAACAACATTTTAAACATAACCGCAGCAGTCAAGGGTATTTATCGATTAACAATAGTATCACCGAATCAGTTTAATATATCATCAAATAGTTCATCTGGAGTCAATAATACGATATCAACGATCATCGACAAGGATACAACTGAACAATTCACGATAACGACCACAGATAGAAATCTAGTCAGGGTTTCAGTAACGTGGTACGTAGAATTCGTAGTGGATTTAAGTAAACAATTAAACTGAAAGGGAAATCCTTCGGATTTCGCAATTGAAAATGCTAGCGCTTTTAAAATAAAATGACGATCCCTTCAGTGTATCAGTATCGCTATGATCAAGTCAGAGAATTTCAAACTAAACTCAGTTCTCTCTGTGAGGAGTATCAAATAAAAATCAAAAAATACCAACGAAGAATAACCGCAGTTGATATCACCGTGTACTCGGTGTCGGGAGTAATCACTGCTGCTGGGATAATACTGTCTTCGGTTACAATGATTGCTCCGGTCGTAGTTCCAATCGCTATTTCCGCGGTGGCTACAATTGCGGGTATATTAACCGGGATCACAAAAAAACTATCATCGTGTAGCCAGAGTAAACTACACAATTATGTAATTAAATTTCACATTGCATCTGCCGGTTACTCGCAATTATCCTCGTTGATATCATCGTCACTCGACGACACAACAATATCAGATAGCGAATTCTCAACGATGGCTCAATTGTATAAACAGACAATGCTAAAATTAGAGCAGAATAATAATAATAACAATGTCGTCGCAAGAACTACTTCAACAAATAGTAACAAATACAACACCAGTGAAAACAAGCATGATATCAGTAACCTCAACACGTCCTGAATTCAGTGTGAATTTCCCGATTCCCGTTCCGGTGAGCGAGATCGCGCTAGCAAAATTACGAGTGTATCATAGCTGGCCCAATATCAGATCGGTAGCATTTGGTGGTCAACAACCAAATAATTCCTTGGTATTCGCGTGGAAAAATCGTGAAGACGGAACCCCAGACTGGAACGTTGTCTCGTTACCAACAGGGTCATATCAAATCGAACAAATCAATAATGAATTACAACGAAGAATTAAATCTATCACTGGAAAAGAATCAAAAATCGCTATAACGGTTCACGAGCCGACGTTATCATCTGCGATCGAGATTAATTCCCCTGGGTATGTTGTAGATATTTATCAGAGTTCTATAAGATCAGTATTAGGATGGCCTGAACTACCGCCTCGACGAGAAACCGTTGATATACCAGAACCTGTAAAATCTGATTATGTCACAGACAAGATGAAACCTGATAATCCAATAAAAAGTTATCAAGATTATTCTCCCAACAAGTTTATAGGATATGACAACCAGAGTAATATGATATTTTACACTAACTTAATCAAAGAAAATTTAACAGCGATGAATAATGATTTTTCATTATTGTTAATATCCTTAAAATCCGGCTCTCTCACCCAAGATGAATTTATCAACGTTGTAGAAGCATGTAACAAAATCATCAACGATATGGAAACATTTCATGCGCAAATTATTCAACAAGTATTAATGAATGAAATTTATAAAGAAGTGTTTGCGGTAGAATACAATATCCCCAAAGAGGATATTCAAACATCTAAAATCCCTGGGTATAATCCCGACGAATTAAAAAAATATCTCAGTTATGCCATCGATATTGGGTTTAAGAAAATCCATGACGATTGGAAGAAATTATCACGACAACAAACAAATATTCTGACATTTAATAACGACCCAGATGGCGGTGGGAGACATATCGCTCCATTCAATGTGAATATATCCTCGGTGATATCATTGAATTTAGTATGTGACGTTATCGAAGGAAGCTATCAAATAAATCTCGAGCAATCAAATCAAGCTCAGCAAGGTTATATTCTATATTCATTTGCACCAACGGCTCCTCCAGGATTTCTAATTATTGAAGACCCAACTAATCCAGTCTATATGCGATGTCATAATAATTCTTTAACGAGAATTAATTTCAAACTCACTGACCAATCTAATAATTTGATTGATCTGCGAGGTGAGGTTTTGCAAATTAGTTTGTTTGTGAAATCCTAAAAGGATTTTCGTCCTAGGACTTTCATCGTAAAAAAAATTGTTAGTAAAAATCGAAGATTTTCATAGCAGCAGAGAATGTGAACGCCAATGACAATGGCGTCTTTTTTTAAAAATTTTTTTTTATTCTTTGCTCAAATTATTAAAAAAATTAATTAAGTATTTTCAAGGAAACCTCAGTTTACTAAATTGAGGCCTATATAAGCAATTTTGGGAAGCCTCAGTTTAGTAAATTGACGCCTAAAAGAGTTGGTCTGTTCACACTCTCTGCATTTTGTTAAATAATTTCGGTTTCCGTAGAAGCCTTATTTTTGCTTGAAAACTTGGTCTGTTCACACTCTCTGCTGCTACTGTCTTGAATGACCAAATGTGTTAAACAGATTTATAATAAAAATTCTGGCAAAACCTAAACGACCACAACAGTCAAAGATGAATGATGGATATTGAATTTCTGTTGAGCAGCTAAATTTCCAAGACAAATGTATTTAACGTGTGATATGTGCTATATTGTATTTATTGCTTATACATTTTTGTAAAATGTCCAACTTCGGTGAACAACGTTTTTAAAGTACAATAATGGCAAAGTAGTTTAATACATAATTCCAGATTATCAGGAAATTATTCCATAAGGAATAATTTTTTTAAATCCAAATATCATTGCATTATGTTTGTACCGAACAACATTTAATCTGAGCAGACATTATAGATAGCCATTTGAAAGCTAAACCCAAAAATAGATTTTACCAGATAGCATCCGTCGCTTCATATTAAAGTAAAGGTGAATACTAACAATACACTGAGAGACATTTGGGCAAAATTGCAGAAAACATCACAATATCTTATGTAAGTGGTAAGTTTTCTGTTTTAATGACAATAACGTTTTCCTGACATGCAAAAATATATGGATACTTGATTTAGCTGTAACAAATATGATTGAGAAAGGTATAATGCATTATATAAATTTAGAAAACTGGTTTCAGGATATACGGGGTATAAAGTCATACCGATTGCATCATATGCCAAACATTTAGAATACCATTTGATTCACGCTGATATATCATTGTCACCTGTATATTAACGCTATAAAAAAATTTCAGACATGACAGTGTGTGATATCCCAAACCAAGAACTTCAGCCCAATTTTGTACAGTCCACGAGTCCTTTAGAAGCAACTGTGCAATAGTTAGTGATATGAATAACAAAAAAATTAAATATTTTATTTTATGACTATATCTCTGGAAAGAGAATTTCTTTATATAGGAGCTAATAAAATGTAAACAAATCTCACGACTGACTTTCCCTCAATGAGTGTAGAGGGCGTTTTGATATTGTGCAGAATGGTTGGAGAAATCAATCCAGAATTGATTTTCAATTCAGCAATAGAAAATATAATTATGGAAGGTATGCAAAATGTAGGCTGTTCCTATGGTTTCTAATTCAGTTTCCAGACGACGAAAATCACAATGTGATTTTATGAACAATACAAGAACACATATATGAGAAATAATAATAATAATAATAATAATAATAATAATAATAATAATAATAATAATAATATAATAACATAGACTATTACAACTCATAAAAACATACAACGACAAGATTACAAGAACAAACACATTGAAATTATAAAACAAAATATACTAACAATAATTAGGTAAGTAAGCATTATACAGTCTTTTAAGTCTCTTCTGGAAGTAGAATAGGTGCGTTTGAAGAGCACTCTAAAATGAGATCTCGGTGTCTTCTCAGATCTATTTGCAATTTGTTCCACGTAGCTGGGCCCTGCAACGCAAAATAATATAGTCCACATGACTTCGTTTTAACAGTGGGAACAATGAGAATGCGATTGTCGAAAGAGGAGCTTAAGTTCCAAAATCGGATGTACACATGCGTGAGGTCAGATGCAACAGTTCGATAACATGATTTACCTTCCTTGAAGAGTAGCTGCAAGGAGATAATTCCTGCAACGCGCATCCACCGGTCACTTCCGGGAAGCAGTGTAACTCTTAACTATTAAATCTGACATAAAGTTTATACGGGTATACCTGGGTAATACTTGACACGTCATCATGATATTAACATTAAAAAAACGTGTAATAATTTTTTTTTATGCATACAAACGTAAAGAATCATAAATACTTCAATAGGTATTGAAATGAATGTTTGTTTAACAGTCTTAAACGTTTCTGGTTGCTAGGACACAGGATCGAGATTTTTCTGACATCACAACTACTGTACAAACAAAAACCTTCTTAATTATGTAGAGAAAATGAATCGAAATGTATTTATCTAAGTGTACAGACGTTAAGGTAGACGAATCGGTTAAGTGCCGAAATTATTTCAATTATCATCTGATGCTAGAGTGGTCAGATCTTTTAATTGCTTTGTCGAAGACACTAGTTTTTTTTATTATTATCAGAGATGAATGGTCAAAAAGTTAACTCCCTTCATCAGAAAATGAAGAGATGAAAAATGTAGTTAAAGTTTGTATGATATCATCGCATTTCTTTTCCTTGACTTTGCTAACGCAATTAATTTCCATCAAAGATAAATTGAACATAACAATGGATTCTGGGAAATGTCCGCGTTGATACGTTATCACTAAGGTACTATTTTAGAAATTACTGCATGTTTGCTCTTCACGACTTTGTCACTCAGTGATACGTTATTGTACCCGCTTACGTTGCGGAATGTTAAATGTTCATCAGTTTCGACATAGCCATTAAACTCGCTGTAATAAAATCGCACAAAAAATCTCATTATTCAATATTCAAAACCCGGATAAGACCAATGTCGAACATTTCAAACGCAAGCTCAGTAAAGCACAATTGTCATTTGATACATTTCACATTGGGGTCTTAGGACGACAATTCGATATTTCTAAACAGGTCATAAAAACTAGAAATAGCATTTTCTGAGAGAAATACATATTCTTCGTGAAGAATTCGTTGCTATCTCATCATAAAAACTTTATTTAAACGTATTTATATGAGCGTAGAACTATATAAATAACAACTTTCTACATCAATGATAACAACTTTCTACAACTATGATAACAAATTTCTACAACTATGATAACAAATTTCTACAATATAACAATACTCTAAAAACTATGGCAGACAAGCATTTATGCGGTAAATTCCATAACTTAAAGGTCGCAAAACTCATCATATTGGTGGTTTATTATAGAACTATCTGATTATAACTTATATATTTCTTTGAGTCATCTATTACAGGTATGTGCAATTTAGGTTGCTATAAATGCAATTTATATGCATGTAATTCTACATTAATGATATTGTGAAATTTCCCTTCCGATGGGCTTTCTTTCAAAGAATCCTGAAAGTAACATTGGAATTGTCTTAAAGGTTAACCTTTTTCATCTTGATTTTAGTTTTCCAATCTGTATCCAAAAGAACAATTAATATTCATATTAAATATGAAATAAAATCAAGTAATTCAAATAGTTTTTGTACAATAATGCATTAACCGAAGCAAATGGGTCTCAGCTTTAGATATGCATTCTTGCCTATGTTCATTACGTGTTGGTGTAATAACAGCGTGACACATTGGTTTCGTACTGACTGTAAATTTAATGTGTGCATTATGCATCCTATACAATTCTCAATGACTGTAAATATATTTACTTGGCAAATAAAAGAAGAAAACAACTTGAATTTTGTCGAACGTATACAAATGTAAAATAACTCTGAAATTCTGAAGGTTAATTTACATGTATATAATGACTGCCCTCATTATTCTATTTAACTGTAGCAATGAACGTTACGAATTAAGATCGTACTAGAATGAATCACCGCTTAGTCTGGTTTACATATTATTTGCACTATGTGAGCCATTGCATTTTCTAATAATAGACTGAGAAGTTGCGTCAAGTTGAGAGCGTTAGTGCATTTGGTATCCCCTGCTCTTTACTCTTTTATCTTCGGTAAATTTTGAATACTACAAATAAAGCTTTTTTTTAAAAATCTAATATAGTTGTTGTAAAATTTAAAATATCACCGAGTCTGACTGATCCAATAATTTCAAATAAGTGTTAGCTAATGGTTTTCGTTGTCTGTTTCGGTTAGTATGTTTTCTGTCTTTTTCTTGTGTGTGAACAAAAAATCCACGAGTCTTTATGGTCCTGTATCTTTTTCTTCCTTTTTTTTTCGTTTTTACGTTCTCTAATTTTTCACAAGATGGTGATATACTAATGTATGAGTGGTCAAAAAATTTTTTTTTAAAAATGTTTTTTTTATCTTCCATTTTATTTTACATTTTAAAGATCTCTTATCTGTATACAGAATGTGTACAATTAAAAAGAAATAAGAGCGATCGACCAATCGTAATTTATTTGCTACTTGTTTAATTCGTTTAAAATTATTTTTGTCTATTTTATTTGCGATGGTCGATATTTAGAATTCAAGTAAATGAAGGGTCTTAACACATTTTCTTGGATGGAGGGTTTGATGGAATTAAAATAAGATATCTGTATTTTGGGTAAACATCGACAATTCCCATCGGCAACAAATTATAATAGCAGTAAAGTTAACAGCCATATTAAAAACCATACATGGACAAGGAAATACCAGTGTTTGTAAACCTAGTGTATTTAAAGCAGTTATCAATTTCCTTACAAAATCAGACTGTACCCGATAAAGGGATTTTTTAAAAGTGTTTCAATGATTGCGAAAACAACCGATATTGTCCCAGTGAAATATATAATCAAAGATGAGTACATTAGCTGTAAAGGATACGGTTAACATACAACAATACAACGATTGGGGAAAAAATATGTCACTTGAAAGTCTGTGAAGCTAAGAGTTTTCAATATCCTATGTTGTGACTGTCCTTTTGCATACAACAATACTCCCATATACTTAGTTACATATTTAGTAAGTCAATGAAAACGATAGGACTCACGGTGTTGATGCAAAATAGCAGTTATCCAGGAAGATAATATGGCATTCAGATGGATATTTAGTCTTGTGTAATTTATCATGGACGCATATAACACAAAAGTTAAAACATTAAAACAAAAATTTTGAGCTTTATAAAAAGAAAATGCATAATCAGATGTGGATGCAGTTTTAGCAACATGCAACTTACTTTCATTGGTTTCTATTTATTGCTAGCGATACAGAGACAGAGGAAATTTCAAACGGATAATAAATTACTTGCTCATTGAACAATGTATAGAATAAGATAATGGTATCTTTATTCTGTATACTAAAATATAAAATGAACAAGTTCAGTCATAATAAATGAGTTTTATCAATAAAGTATCTTGCGGTATAAAAGTAGACCATAGAAACCCAACCTCATTTAAAGATTATTAGTTAAAATTCTCCGAAAGACATGAATCTTTTATTTAAAAAGAAAAAATATCAAATGAAAACGGATTCTCCATGTCCCCGGTGAATAATACACATATTGAATCCAGACACTCTTTTCGAACATGTTCAGTACGTCTTTCCTAGCCGCACTGTCTTATGCATTTGCAGCCGATAAAGGCATTGCGTAGTACATTGTAAGTAAATATTTCTAAGCAGTGTATGTAAAACAGAAAATACTGAGTGATTTCATTTTAAAAGATGAATGTTTACAGCTTGGAAAGCTATGACAGACTTTGTTTGATTTCCATCAATTAAATAACATTGCTGCTCTCACCTATTCGTTTTTAGGAAATTGCTTTTTACTGCCTCCAGTGCAATTTCTAATTTCTACAATAATCAATATTAGCAGCATTACAGAAGTGCGTAATACATTATGCATGCGCACGACAGGAGAGAGATAATTATTACTGCTAATTTAACATTTCCTGGTACACTTCTGAATCCCACGCTATCAGCGTGTTAGCTATGGATCCCCGTGCACTGTATTTTCGTTTCTTGGCACGATATACTGTCATGTGATGTTACGAAAGGTTTAAATCATAACAAAATTAAATGCAGAATGCAAGTAACCATTATGATTGAGCTTTCAAAGAAAGAAGGCAAGAACTATGTGAATCTGTTCGGAACATTTTTGAATACGTGCGTAATGTATCGGTACAACTCAATCCGAGTCCGAAACAGAGAGTTTATACTTTTGATGCCAACACATTATTTTCGATGGAAATACAAAGGTATCAGGAATAAAAACAGCAATGATATAAAAGCAGCCATAAGCTCGTACATAAAAGCAGCCATAAGCTCGTACAATCGATAGTATGTGGGAATCAACCGGAACCTGAAGGTATCAAGCGATCCGAAACACAGAGCTTAAGTTGTTTAGTCCTCCTCTCTAATACCGTTTTACATGCGTAACATTAGACAGAGGAATTTGATAACGCTTTCTTTCCATTTCGATTATCAGTAGACAAACTGAATGTTTTAGCATCATTGAAACAAAAAAAAAACAAAACAAATGAACGGTTAATTCATTTTGGTATGAAACTGGTAAAATTATTCATCAAATCGCTCTCTCTCTCTCTCTCTCTCTCTCTCTCTCTCTCACACACACACACACACACACACACACACACACCATCAACCATCAAGTTAACAAATTATCATATAAAGTAGTATGAACTAAATGAAACAGACTGATTTGAACTGCAGTTTTTCAGCTTCAAAATAAAATATTTACAATAAATATGGCCTCTGCGTGCTATTCACATGAACAGAAAATAATTTAGCTGGAGCTCAAGGAAGTTACTTGACCTAAGGATGGGTTGATCTCACCCCTAATATCCCCAAACATATCGTGACCTGGACTAATTCCAACATTTGTAGTGGGATGCTCCCAGCATAATCCTTCTCTAAATCTGCTCTGACCACCGAAACTGAACGGGAGAGATTAATCCCCAATCACTAACTTAGTAGGTAAACAAGTATGAGAATTGGTGGTAAAAACGATGTCTTTCTTCAGAGCACCCCGCTAACGGACGGCAATATGCACTAGACATTTTGTTCTGTTATTTGTTTGTATCATAAAACGACGGCACAGTAAAACAAAGCTGAGATGCTGTCTGACTGGTGTGACGATGGGGTTTAGGGGTATGATGGAATTTTAAGTAGTTTTCCCTATTCATAACGTTTTTTTTTGTTTTTTTTAAATTTAGGTTTCGTGAGGCCTGGATCCAGATGATCGCTATTAAATAATTCCGAACACAATGGCGCATTGTTTTGTGTTAAACCAATTTTATTTTTGAAAATTTGTATGGAGTGGTCAAAGCTTTGTGACGTCATATGAGGGAGATCTGAGTTTTTGTTATGAAATCTGACGACGGGTTAGGGGTACAGAAATATGCTTAAATTGCGTGACTTCGTATAGGGATGGCTGATGACATACAGCAGCAGGGGGGGGGGCGAATCCTACATTTGCCCGAGACATCATTTGCTCTAAATCTAACAAACATCTCGAGAGAATTAATTCGAATCCTTTTTTTTCAACCAAAAAAAAAAAAAAGGATTACTTGCTCGAAACATAAGTTTTTCGCAAAATCATACTCCAAGACCGTTTTCATCGTTTAGTCAAAATACGGTCTCGTCGTGATGTCATCGCCCCCCCCCCCCCTGCTGCTACAGGTTAATAATTTATTTCAACCAAATATTTGATCAAGTCTTTAGGACTTTACAAACAAACTAATCGCTAACACCTCACCTTGTAGATCAATCAAATTATTTGATTGGTCAGTTGAGTCGGAAATTAATTCTCGTTAGCGAATTATTATGGCATCGCATGTAGACAGGATTAATTGGGTTTTCAATAATTAGGAATCCTGGAGGAGCTGTTGGTGCAAACGAATAAAGAATATATCCTTGCTGTGCTTGATTTGGTTGCTCTAGATTAATTTGATAGCTTCCTTCAATTGCATCACATGTTAAATTGAGCGCAATCACCGTTGAAATATTCACATTGTGCGGGGCAATATGCCTACCGCCACCATCTGGATCATTATTATATTTGAGAAGGACAGTTGAATCTAGTGTTTGTAATACCTTGATATTGTTTCTAACAATTTTTTTTAGTTCCTCGGCGTTGTATCCGGGAAACTTGAAATTACGCAGATCGGCTTTTGTGATATTGTAACCGGTTAGGAATCGTTGTTTATTGTCGCTGTTGTCATTAATTATTGTTTGAATAATTAGTTCATTGATATATTCCATGTCAGATACAAGCTGATTTAGTATTTCAACGTGTTTTTGTGAGTTTGTTTGCCGTAGTTGTTCTAGTTGTGTTTTATGTAATTGATTAATTTCATTAAAATAACCAGTGATGTCAGTTGGCGTAAATGAAATAGTAACAGATGAGTCGGCTGTTCTTTTAATAATAAAATCCCATTGCATAGTGTTATTGTTGGTAAATATAAATCTATCGGCGATTTTTCCTTTTTTATATCAGATAAATTATCTCGATACATTGGATTGATTTCGTGATATGATTGTACGTCTGTGGTTAAGTCGGCGGTGGCTCCGGGTGGTTTTTCAGGCCATCCTAACACTGTTCTTAACGAGCTGTTATAAATATCTACAGCGTATTCCTCTGTGCTTATTTCGATCGACGACGAGAGCGTCGGTTCATGAACTTTAATAGCTATTTTTGATTCTTTTCCAGTGATTGATTTTATTCTAAGCTGAATTTCAGCATCGATTTGCTCAATTTGGTACGACCCAGTTGGTAACGAAACAGTTTCCCAGGCTGGAGTACCATCGGGTTTATTCTTATACGAGAACACCAGTGCGTTATTGGGTTGCTGACCGCCAAATGCAACCGATCTGATATTAGGCCAGCTATGATATACTCGTAATTTTGCCAGCGCGATCTCGCGCACTGGAATCGGAGAAGGGAAGTTCACACTAAATTGTGGCTTTGTTGATGTTATTGATATCATGCTTGTTCGTATCGGAGTGGTATTCTCCGCGATTCGTTGAAGCAGTTCGAGTGACATTATTGTTAACGCTGTCTTTAATTTCCAATTTCAACATCGCGGAGTTATACAACTGGGTCATCGTGGAAAATTCAACATCGGATATGAACGAATTATCTATCGACAGCGAGATCAACTCGGATAATTTCGAGTACGCGTCAAATACCACCCGGTACCGAGCTGTATAATCGCTGAGTTTTTTTCTGAGAACACGATGATAACTTTTTAGTTATCGCGGTGGCGACTGCCGCGATTGTTGTTGCCGCGGAGATAGCGATTGGAACTGCAATCGGAGCCATCATGGTCACCGTCGACAAAATAACCCCGGCGCTGGCTATCACACCAGACACCGAGTACACGGTGATGTCGATGATTGCTACGCTGCGTCGGTATTTTTTCATTTTTTCACGATAACGCTCAGAAAGTGATTTCAAGTTCGCGGAAAATTCTTTCACGGTATCATATCGATATCGATGCGATTGTAATACCTCTGGGATTATTATAGGTTCAATTGATTTCATCGATGTCATTGTTATTTTAAACCCGCTGGTGTTTTCAATTATTCGCCATCGACCTTCGCTTCCTCCCCCCACAAGAGATTGACGGTAATTCTATTATAATTGTCGTCTCTTGTCCAATCCACGATTCAATGATTGATCGTATACACGATATTTTTAATGCCTTTGTGCGGAATCCTTACCTTTTCAAAGGCTGCTTTTAGTTTAAGAATATCCGTGTAAATATCGAGATAATTTACCTTAATTTCGTTAGAATTAATCGTCCTCCTCTCCTCCTTGTTAAAAAAGAATGAATTCAGAAGGGTTTCGAATCTAGGCCGTGATTGGTTTTTAATATACCAGTCGATGTTAGAAAATGTTGTCGTGATATCTTGAGGTTTACTGCCCTCAAAGAACTTATTAACAATTTCTCTGGTGGGCTTTTGTTCGTCAATAGCTTTTTTACTTTCATCGATAGCCGCTTTAATTTCAGCGAGAGTCATGACATCCACAAGTGAGGTTCCAAAAAACTTACCAACGACGTCGTTAGTGGGTTTTTGTACCCTTTCAAAATTTTCTTTTAGTTTAAGAATATCATTGTAAATATCGAGATAATTTGCCTTGATTTCGGCAGCCGTCATTATCCCCCCATTCTCCGTGTTCATAAAGAATGGAATCAGAGCCCTTCTGATTTCAAGCTGTGTTTTGTCTTTAAAATACCGGTCGATGTTAGAAAATTTTGTCGTGATATACTGGGGGTTACTGCCCTCAAAGAACTTATTAACAATTTCGCTGGTGAGCTTTTGTTCGTCAATAGCTTTTTTTTAATTTCAGCGAGGGTCGGGCCTGTCAGAGATGTGGTTTCAGATTCACGTGTTCTCCCCAAAAAATTATCCACGATGGTATTAAGTGTTGCTTGTCTCACCATAAACATATTAATATCTTTGAGAGCAGTCATCGTAGATGTTGTCGGGGCACCGAAGAAATTATTAGCGACGTAGGCATTGTGAGTATGCTTGCCAATAAACTCGCTAATTTCAGCGAGGGTCGGGCCTGTCAGAGATGTGGTTTCAGATTCACGTGTTCTCCCCAAAAAATTATCCACGATGGTATTAAGTGTTGCTTGTCTCACCATAAACGCATTAATATCTTTGAGAGTCATCGTAGATGTAGCCGGGATACCGAAGAAATTATTAGCGACGTAGGCATTGTGGGTATGCCTGATAATAAACTCGCTAATTTCAGCGAGAGTCGAGTCTGCCGCATGTGGGGACCCAAAAAACTTACTAACGACGTCGTTGGTGGGTTTTTGTACCTTTTCAAGATTTTCTATTATTTTAGAAATATCCGTGTAAATATCGAGATAATTTGCCTTGATTTCATTTTCATTCATCATCCTCCCCGCCTCCTTGTTAAAAAAGAATAAAGATTCAGCGAGAGTCATTCCAACCACTAGCGGGGTTCCAAAGAATTTATGTACGACATTTTTGCGAAACTATTATAACCTCATATATAATCATCCAGCTCACGGCCGTGGGCGGCAATCGCGTCGGTGATCGTAGACACAAGTGCGCCTGGTTTAAGTCGTCCACCGCTGGAATACAGCGCAATAGAGTTTTCAACGGCATCGCTCTGCCGTATCAAAATGTCATCCGCGGATATATTACTGCTTTTCAATTTACCCTGGCGATCTTGAAATACAACTATTTCGTACGGGTCAACACGTGCTAAAATTAACGTCTCAGCGATTTCATCTTCAATTATTTTTTTTACATCTTCGATAGAACCCGCAGATGTTTCCGCGGTGGGTTTCAACATTGACAGAGATCGTCCCCAAATATCAATCATTATTGTTAGCGCAGCTCGTGTTTTCAATTTATTAATTCTCTAAAATTACCTTGTAATTTCCCACTCGTGTATTTATTTACAACCAGATGAGGTGGTTTCTGTGACGATGAAATCTCCGCGAGGACATTTAATACTTCACGGCCACATATCGGTAGATCATTTAATTGTTGTGTTGGCAGCGTGGAATAAAAAATCGGAAACTCTTTGAGTTTCATCGAAGAATTTATATACCGCATAAACTCTTTCGGTGGAGCTAGCCCATATGAATCGAAATAAACAATCCCACGCGGATCGATCGCGTATGCAACCCAGTGAGTTCCCGATCCGTTACTGTTATCAAGATTGATGATACCGGTTT
Source organism: Unio pictorum (assembly GCA_030141615.1). Taxonomy (NCBI): domain Eukaryota; kingdom Metazoa; phylum Mollusca; class Bivalvia; order Unionida; family Unionidae; genus Unio; species Unio pictorum. The sequence continues at coordinate 19,400,403 of JARLTB010000107.1, forward strand.
CAACGCGTTTAGGTTTTCTCGGTAATTGATCTCTCATAAAAACCCCTCTGAAGCTTTTTATCGCTAGTTTTTTAGCAGCATCAATTAAATCAAAATTGGACATAGGGAGAAATGGGCTTTCAACTAATAAACCGTTCCTGGTATTCTCAGACCCTTCCCGCTGTACCATGAATACGGGGTTCCTGGTAGTCTTAAACCCTTTCCCTTTTTTTATATCCTTTCCCAGTTGCCTTTTTCAACGCCATCCCTGCCGCGGTCATCAGTCAGCTTGACACTAACAACACTATATGTCATTTTATTGTAAAACTATTTATGCTTTCAATTGATCTAATTGTGAATCGTTTACATATTTTCCACTGGTGCATCAACGATTCTCATTCGTCCGCCAGCCCCTTCTAACAACATTGATTTGTCGCTGAGAATGACAGCAACCGCTCTATAATCAACACCACCAGGAGCTATACGAGCCCTAAAATGTATGTCAACGACGGATTGCCTTGTTAAATCAAGATGCTCCAGCGAAAAGTAATAAATCGGATATAGGTTTTTAAAATCAAGTTGCGATATTTGTAAACCAGTATCAACATTTTGATCACGGCCCATAAATGACAGCATCCGATGATACACACGTTCTATATGGTTGTTTTCGTAATTAAGCTGTATATCCTCAGATGGTTCTTGTTGTCCGTTTATTCTCAGTGAACCCTCCTTGACTCCTAATCTATCAAATATCATATGACTGCGTTCTTGGGAGCCTAATCGATCCCGATTCTGCAGAACTATAAATATATGACGTGGAGCTGAAACGCCTTATTTTGATGCCAGGTGCCATATAAATGTATCAGCAACATTATCCTCTTTGGTATCAGTTGTTGTTGTTAGCCAACTTATCAATGATTTGCCACCTGTGTCCATAAATGAAAGTAGCCGCTCTTCCGTGGTAATTGATGAGGTCATTACTGGCATCCACAATACTATTTTACTCAAAACAACTTTACCATCAGCGGCACCAGTACGCCAAATCGCATCATTGTCATTGCCTTTTCGCACTAACGCGATTGTGTGTTTGGCTCCATAGATGACTTTTCTGACATTTCTGCAGAATCCAAATATGTGATGGAGTGGAATCGCACATGAAAAATATCGCTGCTGTCCTTGCAATGCTCCTTTTCGTGTTGCAAATCCTAAATTGAAACTACCATTAACGCCTCCGAGAATATCAAACGCAGCTCCGGGTCTAGCTCGACGTTCTGGATTAGCTGCTTCTTGTTGATCGGCTTCTGCATTATCTCTTGCTGTTAATACTTTAATGTATTGAAGGTGGTCAGCGTTATCAGAGGTATCCTTTGCAAACATCATAGATGGACCAGCCGACCTTGTATAATCATCAGAATATCATGCTAGCCCGATTATTGTTGCTGCAACATCAACTTCACGGTCTATTGATTCAATTCAATTTCTTTTCCATCAATAGGATATCTTACACTTTCAAATAACGCCATTATGCCATTATTAGCAAAACTCGGATATTTGGATCATTTGCATATGGGGTATCAGCTGCAACATTTGTTACGAGTTTTCCCTCAATTTCAATAAATGCTTCACATGGCAAAAAGTATTTACTGGTATCTTGAACTTGAAGTTCAATTCGCGATCGTAGGTCGGGTTGTATTGCATGATAGGAATAGTATTGATAATCGCGGACGGAATCGTCCTTGGGTACTGGGGCTTCTATATCGAAAGCCGGATCAGCTTGTCGTTTAAACATTATATTAACATACTAGTGTTTTCAATTGTGAAACTCTTTGTAATCATCGTCGTTTTTGTTTTCATTTCAATCCACTTCCTGCTATCGCGTTCATGATAGCGCTATCTGTTACCGGTGAAGCCGTCAATGGCGACGGAGTCACCGAAGCAGCCAACGACGCTAGTTTTTCTTCCACTGCGCTATTTATTGCTTTGCTGATTTTTGCAGGCATCGCTGTAGTTGATGGCAGCACCGTTGGCTTCTTTCGCACCAATGATGCTATTTTATCTTTCGCGGCAGAAAATGCCTTTCCGGCAAGATTTCCAACAGCGCTGATTCCCTTATCACGAATAATATCATTAATTATCTCGACGGAGTTGTTTCCGGCTCGCTTTCCACCCATAAGTACTTCCAACCGTGATATATCCGAGAGAATATTACCAGGGCATGTCACGGTTGCGTTGAAATCCTTTGGATTTTTAATCGAATATCCTTTTCCGCTTGTTTTCTTAGAACCGGCTTCTGTTCTTATGTCTATTTGTTCCGGGATTGGATCCTCCATATAACGTGGTGGTTGTGGACCGCCTTTAACCGCAGCTAGAAAGTCATCATAACCAGGGTGCTGCAACGCCGAGATTCTATCCCCGCCGCGTTTCACTAGATATATTTTTGATGCCCAATCCTTTCTGGATTTTATAGAAATTTTAAACTCGTCTTTTAATAAATTCTCTCTTTTACCCTTTGGAAAATTTTCTCTAGCAAAATCAGCTAATTCGGAATCCGTACGGTTTCCTCTAATTTCATTTAATGCTGCAACTGTAAATATATTTTCAGGTGAATAGTCTCTTCCTGCAGCTGCATCTTGCTGTTCTTCTTCGCGTTCTTCAATTTCGCGTTGAGTTTTTATATCACTGGATAGCTGTTGTATCCCTGCGCGCATTTGTTCGGTCTCTGCTGCTATCTTTTCAAGCGTATCAAACAGCGGCGCCTTCTTTGCTCGTTCTCGTTCAGGAATATCTCCGTATATCGCTGCTTCAGTTAACTTTTTCACATCTTTGGTCGCACTTGTAATCGGAGTAAACAGTTGTTCACTTGACACAGAAAAGTGAGTTTGCATTTGTTGTCGCTGCTGAAGTTTCTCGCGAAGTCTGTCTCGAACCGGTATAAACTTTTTAATTGCTGCTAGCCGCTCTCGGGCTAATTTAGTTGTAAGCGATTCACCTACGATATATTGTTTGTGAACTGAGTTTTCAAATGTGAAACTATCACGATTAAAAGCTGAGTTATTAAATAATGTACCATCAAGCTAACGTATCCATCTCCGACATGGTTAAATTGTACAACACTATCCGCGAGTGTTTCAGAAATAACATCACTGGGGGTTTCAGAATTGTAATATCTGCGAACGGCGATGAACGATTTTTGTTAACGACGCGGCAACAACAACAACTACGTGAAAATGGAGGCGTCGCGGTGATTACTTGCTACCACAACCAGATCATCCAGTACGCACATAACTGCATGAGCAAGCCCAAACTGATGAGTATTCTTTCAGGAGAAAATCCTGTGTGACAAGTGTAACAAGTGTTACAAAAAACGCTAAAAAAATTAATTTTTTACTGAAAAATTTACTGAAAGCCTATTTTTTATAGTAACGCTCACGTGGTTAGGATACTGGTTTTTCCTCGTTTAATATTTTTCTAAGATCACGAACCTTAGAACTAATTTCAGCTCGTTTTTGATACTCTTGGCCGAGCTTTTGACGTATTGCTTCAACGGTGCTAAATAGCGTTATAAATACATTAATGTCGTTACCGTACAAACAAGCATTGATGGACTTTTGAATTCCTTTCACGAGCCTGTACATCTTAGGTAAAACATAACAACCCTTACTAAACTGATACTCAATGTCTTCATATTCCGAGGCAATCCTGTCACAGTCGAGATCTTCAGATAATACTATCCCTCGATTTTTCAAATTTGAAATTTCAACAATTATAGAATTTATATCTTTGATATCCATTATTTATATAATACATTTTACCTCTAATTATTAAAAAAAATAACACTCATTTGGCAATGTCGCTGGCGCCCTATGACGTCAGAGAGACCCATAAGTTACTTTATTAACTTAATTAAGGACAGCACAACACGCATATTGGAACTCCTTGGGTGCCTTCGCATCCAAGTAAGCCCAAGGGACCCGAAACATACATCTCCGGAAGGGAGGCCTAAGGTGACAAACGTCATCTTAGACCGCCCAGAAGATATGCTTGGGGGACATCACTACATGTACTTAATTAAGTTAATTAAGGACAACATATACATGAAAACCCCATTTGGCAATCTCGCTGGCGCCCTATGACGTCAGAGAGACCCAGAGGTTACATATACGACAACACATCTTTGGAACTCCTTGGTTGCCTTCACATCCAAGTAAGCCCAAGGGCACCCGAAACATACATCTCCGGAAAGGAGGCCTAAGGTGACAAACGTCATCTTAGACCGCCCAGAAGATATGCTTGGGGGACATCACTACATGTACTTAATTAAGTTAATTAGGGTGGATATTTACAATGAAACGATGATGTAGGACGGCACAATGCCATACATATCTCCACTCGAGTGTTGCGGCAGATTTTAGGCATAACATATACTTAATTAAGGATGGTATTATTCAATGAAACGATTGATGTGGGACGGCACAATTCCATATATACTTAATTAAGGATGGTATTATTCAATGAAACGATTGATGTGGGACGGCACAATTCCATATATACTTAATTAAGGATGGTATATTCAATGAAACGATGATGAAATTTGTGATGTAATGATGTGGGACGGCACAAGACAGCACAAACATGAAACGACGGGGCGGATTTTCTACGGCCAATCCAACCAATCAAAAGCAACCCAATTAAATTAACCCGGTTGCATGATTGACAAAAGACAACCACACGCCCGGGTTAATGGCGTTGGTTAGTTTTGATCGGTCGGATTTGGCTTTCGAAAGCCCCAAGCTTATTACGAGTCATAAGATATATAAGGTGACTAATACAGCAGCGTTGATTCACGGGTGTGTTATTTTATTTCCTTGAATTACTTATTAGTGCTGTTTCACAACATTTAAATGAGACAAAATATTTAAATAAAACACTAAACAAAAGAATACAGTTGTTAGATAACAGCGTGTATTTTCTCTGTTCTAATCCTCTAGATAAAATGCGTTACCGATTAGGTCACAAAGAGAGGAATTTTAACCACGCCCACTTACTTCAATGAATGGAAAACACTAGTGTTTCATTCTCGTTCCGGCTGAGCGAACATAGGTAACGCGTTGGATTATAAAGAACGTCTGTACTAAAAGTGTATAAATAGCTGAATGTAGATAGTCTAAGGGTTTAAATAAATACAACTGTTTAAATGATGCAGTTTTAGCCAAGCGACAATAAAAAGTTTTAGAAATGTTAAAAGTAGATAAATACAACTCTACTGAAACTCATGTATTATACTCCATTACAGTCACGTGTTCGCGCCTATGTCAATTATAACTCTCTCTACAGGTGTAGCAGACGACACAAAATACCTTTGACGGTCATAATACAAGGGAACTTAGTGAGTAGAGTGTTATGAGTGGCGGCGGACTTATCCATAAAGGATTTATCTCCCTTGAATCGTTTCAGATGTATACGAATTTTATTTTATGGCCATATTTCTTTGACAGAGTTAATTAAGTTATATATTCTGCAACAAATCGTATTGAAGACCTACAAATATCAAAATATGTACTGGCTTCATTTATTGATTGAAATATTTTTTCTTCGTTGGTTTCTGTATCAAATGATTCGACATGTTTTGCCCTTTTTGCGTGTTTGCCGGTTCCACCTAATTTTGCATTCTCACTTTGAGTAACAACTCGTAAGTTATCCAATTTGTTATTTTGAGGGAATCCATCAACGTGATCAATCACAAATCCGTCTTCGATTAATCCGTAAAATGCTTCATAGATTATTCTGTGATTAAGATTTGTCTTCTTCCCGGCTGTAAACACCAAGTATCCCATATTATTTACCCGTCCAACCGGTTTTTTTTGTCTGCAATTTCTAACAACACCATCACGGGATGCTTCATAATTAACAAGCACTGGGTGAGGTCTGAAATCTTGGCTCATTTGTATAATAATACTACTTGTCTAATTTATATCTGCTTTAATTATAAACCTCTTGATATAATCTTGAGGAGTTTTTATGATTTTGTCGCTGACGGAGTCATCGGTAGGATCAATGACTGCATTTTTTATTCGTTTGTCATAGTAGCGTTTTAGTTCTCTGTATCGTTTGCCGCCACAACTGAGACACAACTGCGATTTTGCCCTTACCCCCACCCCACATCGGAGGCACGGAAGGGGGCCAAAGGAACCGTTGCAAACGCTTTGTAAATGATACCCACATAATTCGCTTCTGCATGTTTTGTTACTTGGAGTTGTTGATCCAATCATTAGCCACTTGCAGTGATTCATTATACTATATTTTTCTATTTAAATACTTGTTTTAATTATAACATGGAGGAGTTCGAGAGATTATCAGCAATTAAGCCTTTCAAAAACGTTAAATTTAATCTCGATAGAACCCTCAAAGATGTGCCAAAACGGGCAATAACTGATAGAGCCCTGATAAATAAAATACGCGATTGTATTAATGAATTCAAGCACGACGGTGCATCTCATAGCTGGTAAACATTTCGAATTAATGGCGTTGTTGATGCCACCATGAACGACAGCAACGCAGCGTTGATGTTATCACAACTTGGCAACAAAAAGTATTTTTTTAGAGTGAAATTCATTATCCGTGTAGAATCAGGCGGTTGGATTATACGAGACAAATTTGAACTGATTCTCAAAGACAAGAAAACAGTCGTTGTTAGCCGTGATTCTAAGCCGGGTTTGTTAACTGGAATTGACAAACCATACTATGAACGAGCATATCCTGAAACAGCAGTTGTGTATGGGATATATCCGTTAAATGAAAAACCTGATATGAGAAAACTTAAACCAATGAAACAGTCGTCGCCGGGGACTTCGTCGTCAGTGGCTTTGCCACTCAATTGTGTAGCAGCACGAATAACAGAACATTTTACAAATGCATCCCGAGGGAACAAACTTACCGATCTACGGCGTAGCAAAATAGCTCAATGGGAGTTAACGGTGAAAGACCACGGATCAACTATTAGTGATATAGCGAAATTAGAAACATCACTGAGATTTCCAATAACTATTATGACGATAACCGGAGAAGTTTTATACGAATCAAAATATAACAAAAATGGAGATCCAATTAAAATTATTGATCATAACGAACACGCATGGACGTCCGCGGTCACAATATTTCCACGAAACAGAACAATAAAGTATATACCCGACGAATTCTTACGAGAAGAATTCTCCAGGGATGGTTTTCTCGTTGAAGAGAAACTATTCGATGCTATTGCGCATTTGAGTAAAAACGATCCCGTGTCGGTGTGGTTACTTCCCAGCACTGAAAACGACACGAATACGTTTGATCAGTTTGTAAGACCAAACGGTGAATTATACCGCACTGAAGCATTTCACAACAAAATGAAAAAAACAGCTAGCGGATTTTTAACGGCGTGTGGCGAAGGCAACAACAATGATGAAATCATCAACGATGAAATTATCAACGACGAACAATTATTGACAAACTGTTTTACAATCCCGTCGGTTGCAGCTCATTTTGCAAGAATCAAAAACGCATGGAAACCAACGCGCGTAGAATTCTTGCCAGACATTGAGGCTAGTTGTTTAGAATTTAATCATGGCGCTTTATGGAATCAAAAATACGACCATGATAATAACATTTCAGTTGATATGGTTGCTTGTTATCCAGCGAGTTTTCTTGGTTATGGAGATTGTACTGAGTATTTTAAACGATTTGGACACCCCGTACATGAAATGACTCGTGTTGCAATTAATGGGCCGCTGCCTGATTTTGATTTAACTGGATTCGCTCGTGTAGTATCATTTGAGTTCGCAGCAGGACTTCATCGCTGTTGTTATGTTTGGATTGGTAGACACATGTCTGAAAAGAAGTGGCTGCCAATAGCGTTATTACGGTTCATGATTGATACAAAAATGTTAATTTCGCTGACGGTCAGTGAAGCAATTATATCATATCGGAAACAAACCAATGTCTGGTTACCAACACCCGAACGTCTTGATAGTATAATTGAGGAATCCAGAAAACATATTGATGCCGACGAAGAATATATCATTGAGTGGTCCAAACGGGTATCTAAAAACATATATGTGGATCGTAAAGATGCTTTTTTGTCCGATGGAACAAAATTGGGTACGGTTGTTACTTATAGCGACGGTTACAGATCCCCGTATACACATTTGAGGTCGTCGATGCTGGGTTATGCTTGTATTAATTTATTTTCAATGATAAATAGATTTCCTGACAATGCGGTTAGAGTTGCCGTTGATTCATTTTACATTAACAGCAAGTACAGTTGCGCAGTTGCTGAATTCACTAATTCGGATGAAAGTTGGGGATCATGGAGAATTAAAAAAGAAATGCTGCGTGATTATTCTGAATCAGCAAATGTTGAAATTAAAAGTAATTACTTACGCGGTGATAATTTATCAGAATGTTCTAATGCACCACCGATATCAGATCCAATTTGTAGATATAAAACAGTTTATTTAAACGGCTGTGGCGGGTCAGGAAAAACGACGCGTGCAATCTAGTTATATCGAGGACGCGTAAACATGATTGTGCTGACGCCAACACATAGATTAGCCAGAGAGATAAAACAACAAGGCGTTTCCACGTGTACGTATCATAGTTTTTTCAGATACAGTGGTGACAAATGGACACCTGAACGAATGGGAGAGAAATTCATCCCCGAGGTTATAATTTGGGATGAAGTATGCACAGTATCAACAGAAATATTAAAGATGTTCTTGGATTGGCTGCTGACAAAAAACACGACCGTGATAATGTGCGGAGATCATGGACAGCCACCACCATTTGTCGGCGCGGGTCCACATAAGTGGCTGAAAGAATTCGTGGACTATTATGAAGACATTGATAGCGATTATAGGGCACTTGATGAACAATTAAGTGAGGTTAAAAAATTAATTAGACTGAAACCCGACAGGATCCAATGTGAAATAATCAGGGAAATAATTTCTGAAACTCCAATGGAGGAATTTTATAACACATGGAGACCAAACGATTTTGTAGTTGCTAGCAGAAAAATAGTCAGAGACACACTTTAGAAAAAGTTGTTTGAGCTTCACAAAGAAAAATATCCCCTGATAAAAGTTCCATTGTGCTATAGACCCACTGACACACGGCGACAGAATATTGAAGTTGAAATTCCAGGACAGCGCGAAAGACAAACACTAGTATTAAATGATATTGTGCTGGTTGATATCAGTGTTGTCGAAGACGCATTGCGTGCTAATAAATCGCCATGGACACTGGGTTACGTAACAACAATACATTCCTCGCAGGGATTAACCATCGCGGATACAATTGTTTGGATAGTCGATAATCGCATTGAGTGGTCAAATTTAGTCTATCTTGCAGTGTCTAGAGTACGGCGAATAAATCAGCTTCTAAGAATTGTATTTGATGACGACACCACAATGGATGATATTGATGTTAGCATCATTAATAAAAAAAACTCTCCGGTTACAAACAACAAGACAAAAAAAAAACAACGAGAATTTGATATTGATGCTGAATTAATAATTACGCTGAAGCAACAACAGAATAATCACTGCGCGAGTTGCAATTGTATAATGCGTTGGCAGTATTCGGATAAAGATCCTCGCCAATTTACCGTAGACAGAAAAAATAACAGTCTCGGTCATGTCAGAAACAATGTAATGTTGACTTGTCTTGAGTGCAACAGACGCAACGGCGCTAGTTAAGACCATGCGGCGGCAATTGAGTATCATCAGGAATCACTTGTAATTGTTCGCGTGTAAAACCCCGCTGAGGGGCAGTTGAATCCAATTTATAGATTGGAGGTCTACCAGTTGATCGTGTTATAGTAGATATGCTATGCGTAGTGACACTCCAAATAGGATCAGTAGCCCTTTTTTCTTACCACCTTCGAGTTCTCCTGGTTCATATAAATATCTCACGGTGACATTGCTGAGAATTGGCTGAGAAACACTATCCCCCTGTGGTTGTGGTATATACTTTTTTTATTGCGTTGTTAGGTTTCATATTGATTGCTCTGGTAATCTCGTTATTTAGCGCTGCAACTACCCCTGGTAACCTTTTGACCCATTCACGGGATCGCTTTTCTTGGATGAATTCTTTTGCGTATTGATATCCAAATAACCGCTCAGCAATCGTCCGATTAAATCGTTCTACAATTGCCTGATCGCGATGTAACGCAGTATGCCCCCGTCTGATGGTGACATTGTGATGTTTCATTGTAGATGCAACCACACCCTGAAATTCCTTGCCAGGATCGACATGTAATAGATTTGGCCAGCGTAGAGGGCCTCGTCAATAAATCTTTTCAAATGCAGAAGCAACTTCAGGTGATGATTTTGTTTTTAGCTGTTCTGCTTGTTTGTAACGACTCGCAACGTCAACTACGGTTAGCGCGTATTTGTAACCGTTGTCATGTGGTAAAAACAATAAATCAGCTTGATGAACTTCATTGGTTCCGGTAACATCAAAATGCGAGAAATTTATTTGTTTAGGACGCGGTAGATAAATTTGCCATATAGCCTGTTTGGATAACCAATTAGCCGCAGTGGCCTTTTTCACTTTTGCAGCGTTGGCGAGTTTATTGATTGCAGTGTTACCCCTCCAGTATCCCCTCGGAGAATAATAAATAGATTCCATATTATTAATTACCAGCGCCCATCATCAATTTGCCTTTCATAGCTGATTTTACCAACCACGAAGCCAATTTTTCTTTGAAAGATTTATCAGGAATAGCATTTAACGCATGAATTAATTTCACATCCGCGAGATGCCTGTGTTGCAAATTGCTGCTTTTATAATATGCAACATCATGAGCATGACACGCCTTATCAATAGCGTTTATCGGATACTCGCCGGGTCGGGGCAGATTTTGATCATCAAGTCTGATATCTAAACGTGTTCCGGGGCCACAGTAGCTATATCCTGGAAGGTGCTTTTCTCCGGGGTACTTTGCCCATGGGGTTCCAGGGAGCTTTGCCAATTTGGCTGCGATATCACCTCTTCGTTTTTTTTTAAAAACATCTCGGGATTTCATAGAAACAAATCTAAACTTTTTTATACCACATGTTGCACATCTACCAGTAAGTGCTGATCTGTTATTTTTAGTTGTAATCGTCGTCACATCATTTGTGTTAGTACTCGTTTTACATGAATATAACTGATTTTTCAGCGACTAAAACAAGAGAACCAGTTAAGCATCATGCAGCGCTACCAAACTCTATCCGCGCAATTATAATCGGGCCATCTGGATCCGGCAAGACGCAATTGTTGCTCAATTTAATAATGAGATGGATGAAGTGGAATAAGTTGTATTTAGTTGCTCCTAGCGTAGATGATCAACTATGCTATGAAGTGCTAAAAGATTTTAATGAAAACGCTTCAGAGATTGCCGGCAAGGGCATTATTGAATTTATAACCGATATTGACGAGGCACCATCCGTGGATGACCTTGATGGGAGCATTAACAATTTAGTCGTATACGACGATGTGATGTTAGACAATCAAAAAAAAAAACCAGCTAGAATATTTTCCCGAGGCAGGCATAAAAACACTGACGTGATATATGTCACTCAACGATACACTCAGATTCCAAAAGTGATCAGAGATAACTGTAATATTCTTGCTGTGTTTAACGGCGTTGATACACATACGCTACGAAATATTTGGCAGACATGGTGTTCCGATATGGACTTCAATCAATTTAAAAATTTCTTTAGTAAAGCTCAGTCAACCCCGCATGGATTTATAACAATAAATTTACATGATCCTCGGGCACGATATCGTATCGGACTTGATCAAATATTTGGTTGAAATAAATTATTAACCTGTAGCAGCAGGGGGGAGGGGGCGATAACATCACGACGAGACCGTATTTTGACTAAACGATGAAAACGGTCTTGGAGTATGATTTTGCGAAAAACTTATGTTTCGAGCAAGTAATCCTTTTTTTTTGTTGAAAAAGAAGGATTCGAATTAATTCTCTCGAGATGTTTGTTAGATTTAGAGCAAATGATGTCTCGGGCAAATGTAGGATTCGCCCCCCCCCCCCCCCTGCTGCTCATACTTCTCTGCATCGTCTGTCAATCAAATTGTCGATAACAAATGCGATTGAGTTCTAGAATTACACCCAGATGAGAAATATTTCGTATTAACTTGAAGTATTATTTTTCTGTTAATCATTATAAATTATTCACCTGATATGTATTGCAATGTAATACGATTTTTTGATTAATGAGAATTATGAAAGAACATAACAGTTTCGGCCAAAACATTTGCAGATTTGTGATAGTCGGATACATGTCTTTATTGACTTTTTGTAACATATGTTCATCTTCTTTTTCAATTTATAATTCCTTGTTTGTAATTGTGTAATTAATTACTGAGGCCCGAGGCAAGGTTTTAAAGAAATAGTTCTGATTCATATATGCTCTGTTCGTAGCCACGAACATTCTGTATATATGGCCACTGCTGTACACTTTGATACACTATAAACAAGTTCTGTCAAAAACTATGTTCCAATCCTCCAAGAATTACAAACGCTTTAAAAGAGACAAAAAAGAAAAATGGATAAGTGAACATGCACGATGTGTGTGCTATATGATACCTTTGCATTCATGTATCAGCGTATCAGTTATGCAGTAGTAATTACAATTGTAGTAATTCCGAATATATTTCACCACAATACTTGTTTTACTACCTTTAAGTAATTAGTAATCATTTAATTATAGATACTCCGTATACTTATAGTATGTGTATTAGAACTAGGCAAATGTTCAAAGACTGACCTTTCTGTACTAAGATTATATTTACATTGTCGCATGTATATGATTGTACTTAATTAGGATATTCCAGTTTTGGGAAGTACTTTAGGCGTTTGAAATATTATTTCTCACGTATTTTGTAAGTTGATTCATTTTTGTGATTCCAGATCATGTAATATCTGGAATTTGACAAACCTGATTTAATCTGGGATTTTTTAAAAGCCCCCCCACACACACACACACACAACCCCTCCCCCCACCAAATAGGTTAGATATGTGTAATACATACATAAATGCAAACATATAATCCGACATGCAGACACACATGCTTAAAACTATACATACAATGAAAAATACATGTAAACATACTTAATACATGCACGCACACACAGACAAATAATACAATAATGCATACATACATTCATATACATACATACACACACGCACGCACACGCGCACGCACGCACGCACGCGCGCACACACACATACACACATACATACATACATACATACATACATACATACATACATACATACATACATACATACATACATACATACATACATACATACATACATACATACATATAATATTTACCATAAATACGATACATGCATGTTTATCTGTTAAATAATTTGATATTGGTAATTTTGCATCGCGACGAGTTTTGATAACATATGGACAACGTAATCAGCTATCTTCCTATCAAACAGACTCGCTATAACCACCCAGATCAATTTTCTGCACTTGAAGTTGTGATTATTATATATCCTAAACAATTGTTTGATAATAATAAGAGAAGTGTTTTTTGTTGTTCGTGAGTATTTCCAGCTATTCATTTCACGCGATCATTGTTAGGTGAATTTAAATCAATAACAAATGGATATCGGATATAGCATTCAGATCAGCGTCGGGAAAAAGTGACTTTGTCATGAGCTGTATTGTATTACGACTCTTGGGTATTAAAATATGTAATATAAAGAAGGAAAACTTAAAAGGTTTAGGATCGTCCAAATAACAAATTAACTTTCAAAGTTACAACGTGAGACTTTAAGAGGAGATGATAATATCGTGAATTAAATCTAAAAAAATCCTAAATGTTCTATCTTAAATCCAAAAGAATGTTCGGAATGAACTCTAATAAGTTTGAATGTTCTGATGTTCGAATAATTTTGATGCATCACAATGATCTAATACGGAATGGATCTGACTGAGTCCTCAATAGTCCTAAAGCAGGGAATTAGTCCAAATCATGAATGAACATATTTGTAATTCCAATGAATAATTTAAATAAAGTATTGCTCTTATATTATAACTGAACACAACTGAAAGTGTTCTACAGGCTGATATTAAAAATATGAATTAATAATATTGTTACCTCATTCTTCTATACTAATGTCACTCGACCCAATATATATATTTAGAGTTGAGATCTGTTGCAGAGTGTTGAATTTTTGGATCCATAATGATTCTTTCAGCAGCCTTACACCATCAATCAGTCAGACTTCTTTATTCTGTTCTCATTTGTAGGAAGTGAAGACTAGCAATATATTAATGACAAATAGGAGATTCTTGATACAATTAAGCCTTTCCGAAATTAGAACTAGAATAGAGGATGATCCTGTTGCAAAGCGAATAACGACTCTGCATGTAATTATTTAGTAATAAGTGCATCCTGTGAAGCCATGGGAAACAGTACGTTATTCTCCTTGATGCTTTTCTTTATCATCAATGGCTGCCTGTTAGGCGATTTCCTTGTTTCACATCAATATACATAAACTGGCATAAACAATCAAGGATGAATAAAATCTTCCTGTTGTGACCCAATATTCGCGCTGTTTGAAAAAAATAATCAAAGTGTATCGTTCTTACTCAAACACCACCGATAAAACAAACACTCCATTTATGTGTTGGATATCGTTTTGTTGCTCTGTTGACGACGTTTTATTTGTTTTATAGCAACTCGTGAAACAAAGAGGAAATATCCGCGCAAGCTGCAGATCACTGGCGACTGGCATATTAGAGCGTAATAACCGAGAAAATACACAGCGATCACAGCGATTTATTTTTATTTTTTGCAAAATGTTTTTATATTATTCGTATGTCTGTGATATTGAACATACTTGTGAAATATTTATACTGTTATGAACTGTAGAGGTCATATGTACTGGTAACATAACTTAACATACATTTGCAGAAAATACATGTTATTGAGGGCTAGATTGGAAAGGTGTTCCATGATTTCTGAATCCCTCTTAGGTTAAACAAAATGTACACACACACACACACACGTATAGTCACTTGTCACCTGAAATATGACAATTATTTTATTCTTGCACACGTTTTGGGGGTATTATGAACACTTTGAGTAAAGTGATACAAACATTTATTTTGGTGTGCTTTCGAGGAAAATAACGGCCCTTTGCTATTTTGGACCACCCCTGACATTTGATTTTATCCGGCCTTGTTATCATATAAAATAATTTTATGGGAAATACTTCTTGTGATATAACTCGGTAACTTCATGGCGATCACTAATTTCACAGACAATATCCCAATGGTTCAATAAATGTATTTGTGAATTGATGGTATCACAGCTGTGACAGTTTCAGTATCAGAATTAATGTAATCCAAGAAATCAAACATCCTCGTTACCAGACCAAAGTAGGCGTCATGTTCTACTGTCAGGGGACCATTATCAGCATTGTTATCACTGAAAATGAACAATATAACCAGTTATCGAGTTTTTAAAAAAATGTTTTTGAACCTATGTATTTCGATGAAATTTGACACACGGTCAGATAGAAAATATCTATAAATATTTTCTTTATCCATAGCTTTATTCGTTACTGTGACGACAATACATCAATGTACGGAAAATCTGCACATGTGGTCAGAACTCATAATATGGAAGTACATGTACTGGTTTTACTTCATGTGGAAAACGGTTGACCAAATCTTGTAAACTGAAAGTCCTGGAAGAAGAAACTCTTACTTCACCTATATATCTCATTTATGTCCAGGATGAGCCAAAAAAAATCACCGCATACTCGTCCACTGTGACCCCATCTCATCCGTTGCCAGCGAGATGTCGCTATTTAATGGTCAACCTATTTTAGCGAACTGCCCATTAAGGTGGAATATATTCTGGACCATTATCTCCAAATGTCTGATCAGATAATTATTTTCGATAGACGAAGCATCTTTATTACTATAGAAAAAAATGCATGTATCATGGTTTATAAAATGTAATAAACTCAATAACGGACAAATAATTTGATCGAAAACAGATTTGACTCCAGCATAGTAGGAAAATTGTAAATCCATTATGGTTCATTTCTCAGCAGGAGTTTTATCGACCAATTATTAGGAAAGTGCCGCTTTTATCTCTTTACATGCGATGGGAATTTTGTTTGTATTCAGTGAAGCTAATGTATTTTGAGCTAATGTATTTTGAAAACATTTATTTCTTTTCTCGTTGCAGTATCATCCGGAAAGCTTTTGAAGTTATCAAATGTCCCCAAACGAGATCCTTAGATTCCATCTTCTGATAAAACAGAGCATACAACCTTTATTAGTATGGCCGTGTTTCAGTGAAGATATAACCGCGACATCAAAATAAAGATTTTTATCAGTTTCTGTTATCATTGTTTAGTAATATTCCAAGGATCCGTACTTATGTAGTAAAGTTAATCCTCAGATTATGGTGACCAGTGTTAACAAAACTTTTTTACGGATTCTGTTTACTTTGCTGAAAGATTCCAAAGGAGTCAATTTGACATCAGCGGAAGTGACGCTCGAGGATTTGTCCTTGACATCAAATTCGACTGCGAGAACAAAAGGAGATGTAGACCATGGTGCATTGATGTACATCGTGACTGTCTTAATGTTTTATTCAGCGGGGATAATAGTTATGATTGTGAAGTACCTTATAACAGAAAGACGAGAGTTGGAGCAAGAGCAAGTGCTCGAGAGTTTCTTTCGGTCAATGCCAGATACAAAATCTCTCAAAGAAGATCACGTAAACAAAGTGGCGATACGTGCCTTTCATACACTGACGTCTTCCTCTATAAATGAGAAGGACGAGGAGGAGAAGAACTCCGATGAAGAGGAGGAGATGTTGGTAGATACAGAAATGGATCAAAACGAAGATGACGAAGAGATAGCATTAAAGAAGCATGTGCTAGATAGATAGATGTGAGAGACATTTGAATCAACCGTTGTTCATTTCGTACATTGTTTTTCAGTTTACCTTATACACTGTGCAACTGTGCTTTATATCCGAACTTAGAAAACGCTAATGATGTTATTCTGAATTGGGATGGAGATATAATTATGTTCATCACATAAAACCAAACATAACTGTTACGTTGGGTTTTATGTGGTGAATACAATTTTATCAAAATCATATATATATAGGATATATATGATATTCCACTCAGTCACATTAACCTGACACCAGGCCGAGTTGGCCTACATGCCAATGTGCAGGTTTTGCCCCACCACCCTACCCCCACCCCCGTCCGTGCAATAAAATAATTTCTTGTTTTTTTAAAGGAACCATTCAAAAATATTATCCTTTAAATGATGATATTAACTTTTAATATTTAGATTACAATTTCGTCATAATCTATTTATGTGATTTTAATTGATCCTAATGGTTTCATCCCATTAATCACAGAGTAATGCGTGTTCCGTTTGATTTTGAACTTCCTTTTAGCATTGTCGCCAGCTTTAAAATAAAACAAAACAATTCCAGCTTTTTTGATTTTGTAGAAAAGAAGCAAATTTTAGCTCTGATCAAAACTATACACGATCGATGTAACGTACGTCTTTTACAGAGTACTTTTGTGACCTGTTGAATTTGAACACCTGGAAGAAGAAAACTACTTCAACAACTTTGATGTCTTAATCAGAGACTAAGGATTAGATGATTATCAAACTTAGTTTAGATTGAAAATAGTGAGCTCATCGAAAAATTACGGTCGGACTACTAAGACGCTCGTTCTTTCTCATGTTAGCAACATGGTTGATGGGAGAAACGTGTATCTTGCGAATCTTTAGATACTAGAATCGAAACGAAACATTATAACGCAAAAAGTCCATTTGGAAAGAAGAAAAACATATTTTTGCACGATAAAACAACAGGGTAAAATGAACAATGTTTTGTTTGAGGTGAATTCGGATTGTCCTTACCTAAGCGCGCATGAAGATCATCGCCCATTTCAAATAATGTATATCGTAAACTTTAAGGCACTATTTCAAAACGCTGTGCTGCTTTTTCTGACGAAAAGAAAGGAAAACATATTTTAAGAATAAACTGTTTCTACAACGCGATCTTGAAGCCAATACAGACTACAGATACCAATTGTATGACACTGGGCGACCAGACATGGGAAATTTAACAGTACAGACTGGATTATAGCAGATAAGCAAACTGCATCTCATACAGTTGTTTGCTTTATCGCGGATGTAACCAAGAATCGTGTATCCTGTTGAAAATGTGTTCCGGATTTAACGGCAATTAACCGGTTGTATAATAAACCACCGCATCTTGAACATTGCTCATCCACCCTCACCTGGGTTAAAAAGTGACCATAACACGTACAAGTTTCTATTTTTTAAATGACGTAGCTAGTAATTTAAATAATACTTATAGTCTTCATGTAGCGTAATATGCCTCTTAAAGGGATAAGTTAGTATTACTGTGACCGTCTAGTATTTTGCCGAATTTATTTGAAATGTGATGTCAGTTAATTTATTTAGCCATTAGGAGTCTTATATATTGATATCACGCATTATACGCGGAAGCCTATTCGCCTATATTAGGCTACACACTTAAGCTAGGACGGAACAAATGCTCATCTAACCCAACTTGTATCTCATTTGAATTCAAACAGTCTTTTTAGCAATGTACAGTCTGCATATCGCCCTTACCACAGTACTGAAACTACTCATCTGATAGTATATAATGACATTCTCTCTGCTTTGGATAGCGGAAAGATTACAGTCGTCACCTTCCTTGATTTGTCTGCAACATTTGATACAATAGACCATGCTATATTACATCACAGTCTCCAACATGTATTTGACATTCACAATATACCATTACTGTGGTTCAAGTAATGCTTAGTTAACAGAACACAAATTGTATCTGCAAATGGAATACACACCAACCCAGTTGATCTATGTTATGGTGTTCCACAGAGGTCTGTTCATGGACCTGTTCACTTCATTCTATACATTCAGTTGAAGTTGATGCTACCATCCAAGGAGTAAAGAGGTGCATTTCTGATGTGAAATCATAGATGACATGTAACCAGCTGCAGATGAATGATGATAAAACTGAGATGATTTTGATCACAACACAAAGACTTTCTCATTCACATCCTTTACCTCAAATAATAAATATCATTAAATTCAAACAATAGGTACGAAACCTAGGTGTTACTCCAGACAGTACTCTTACATTACACCAACATGTCATGAACATATGCATATCCTGAGCTGAGACGCATCAGCTCCATTCGCAAATATCTTTCAGTTGATGCCACTAAAACACTTGTGTGTTCATTTGTTATTTTAAGACTGGACTATTTAACTAAATTATGTCTGCTTCGTCTCAATATCTACTCCAGAAATTTCAAAACGTTCAAAACACAGCTGATCGGATCATCTTTAGAGTACCACGATCCGAGCACACTTCCCCACTGCTCTGTACTCTACACTGGCTATCAAATCGATCCAGAATCAAACACAAAATGTGCTCGCTGTGCTACCTTTCACTGACGGACTCCAGTCCAACATAACTGTCCGGCCTCTCTCATGTGTACACACCAGCAAGATACTTGCGCTCCTGTTCTGACAATCGTATACTCACTGTTTCCACTACGAAAACGAAGTCATATGTACAACATTTCTTTTGCACACCAGGGCCCATACACATGGAATGAATTGCCCATTGAAATTAGACACAAAGACACAGCGATCCGTTTCAAGTGTACTCTTAAAACTCAACTTTTACGACTGCAAGAACACAATTAAAGACCTAAAAATGTTTCCTACCTTAAATATTTTCATCATTTTTTTGTTTTCCAATTTCATGGTGTTTGTTTTGTTCTGGTTTTTTTGTTGTTGTGTTCATATCATTATAGGTGTTGTAAAGCGTTTAGAGCTTCTAAAAATTAGGCGCTATACAAAGTCTTCATTATTATTGTTATTATTTCGTAATGAGCCAGTATTGTTTAAAATGCGTCTATTTCACTATGTTAACTTTAAATATTTTGTTTATCATAATTTATCGCAAAAATTATGTACACATATCCATGTTAATTTTCAACAAACGTCAGCACGTCCCTTTTTAACTACAGTAAGTCTTTACTTTAAAAAGGGACGTGTTTGGTTCTATCAACTATAACTACACCGACCGATACAACGTGATTGGGATCAAAGACTAAAGGTATCGGAGCATGAATCAAGCATTCATCTGTGTATAGTACATGTACTTGATATATTATGATGTCTTTGATATACTTAGAACTTCACGATATAATAAGTATATTGTCATTAAATCTTCTTTTGGACAAAGCTTACCGTAGTAGTTTACATTCCTTGCATTGTCTGATAATAACTGCACGAACAAGAATTACATAGCACAGGCCTTTCTTGGGTGGTTTGTCATTTGGCTTAAAGGTGTTACAAAACTGAAACTAGTAATTTTAGTCATGGTAAATATATTTCATCAGTCATGTGATGAATTTTATTGTCACAATCATTGGTTATTTTTTACATTTGAGAAGGAAAAAATAGAGTGACGATGTTTTTATAATGAGGTAATGATCACCTTGCATTTTGCTTTTTCGATACAGCGCTTTGCTTGTGAAATTCAGTATTGAACTAAACACTGTCGATTATCTTAAAGTTTTGTATCATAGATTCGAACTGCCTCTGAAATTGGGCTCTCTATCATTCCTGGCTTCTTTTTCAATTCCTTACTAGAGATATGTTGTCTGCATCATTCAGATTGATAAAGTATTGCACATCAAGTACTGGATAATTTCATATTTTGGACAGCTAATTGCCATAATAAAGCTTCGACAGCAGCTGAGTCTTAAATGGTTTTTAGTTCTGCACATGGGAAATTGATTTACTGCGATCCGGTTTTGTTGTTTAATAGTTTCATTACGATTGAATTTATATTTATTTTTTGCTGCAAACATATACAGTTACGTTACAAATAATACAACAGATACAAAACATATCTGCTATTATAACAAATTGTAGAACATTCATTACAGCCATTTACTATAACTAGAAGTCTTCATTACAACCGGGCACCAGCTAATGTGTATTGCGCTGTATTGGGTTCAAAGAGCAAAGTCGATTGAGAACAGTTAAGTTTAGTATACGGTTAGCAAACACCATGATCCGATGATTTTTTTCCATTAGAAATTTTAGATTACTCTGCCATTCATAATTCAACTAATGTTTGTGTTTCCCCCAATTACTAAACATAATTATCTGACCCAACATAATAAAATGATGCCAGTGAATTCAAATTATCACAATGGATATTTGATTGTTTTAACTATTTAACCTGAAAAAAAACTAAACAAACAGGAAAACGTTTATTATGACCTTGAAATAATACTTATATTTTCACCACTCTAAAACAATCATATTTATTACAGTATAAAGCTATGTGAATGGTTCGTCACATTGAAGTTATTTATTATTAAAAAAAGTCTTTTTCAGAGTTTTCTAAAAATGTTAAATTTGGTTACAAAATGTTTACAAATTGTCCGTTGCATGTTACTCACCGCATGATTTGTCTGTGGAAACATACACATCGCCTTTGACGACTCGTTAATACCCGCAACAAAAAACATCGATAAGGACTTGGACAGTTGTGTGCATATAACATTTACGCCAATTAAATATCTGTATTGTATAGTAAATAAATGCATGTATTAAGGAACAACAACTGAATCTACAAAGGGGATAGGAACTGCCAAACAAAGTCAATAAAGAATCGAGTTTTTGTAAAATAGTAAAAAATAGATCGAATCATGACTGCAGAGTAAATATATGATCGATCCCCAAGTCCGATAATTGACTGACCCATGACTTCAGAAAAAAGTGTACTTAGCTGAATATAGCATCCATGGGACGTATTAGGCTGACTTCAGTAAGTCATAAAATTAACTTGGTAATGGGCCACGTTTTTTGAACTAATGTGTTGCTCTTAACATACAGACGTGACCTTAGAGTTTGTCAGCAAAGTCATAATATCCCAAATTGGATAGTAAATCTCCAACTAGCAGTGTCGCTTATTTAATAAATGAAAAGCTGTCAATTGGCCGTTAAACCCAAATAAATCCATCCATTCAGGTTATTCGTTCTGGTAAAAACATTATATTGCATTACTTCACGTAATATTTTCATTTTAACTGGCACAGTTGACCTTCAGAGATTTTTCCATAGCTGTTCGTAGTCATCATTCAAAGAAATATGTGGTAATTTACCGTGCATTGTATTGTAATTTTAGGACGCCATATATTGGAATGCACCACATTCGATCTCATACGAATTAAATCAAATTCCCTATAAAAACTATATATATATATATATATATATATATATATATATATATATATATATATATATATATATATATATATATATATATATATATATATATATATATATATATATATATATATATATATATAATCACGTTATAAATAATAAACTGTTCAATGAAATGACTAAGTTATATGCATTTTTTTCTCCTTGTTGCTTTTTCTTTCAAAATCGGCTGGAAGGTACAAATAGAAATAGGATGGTGTGCGAATATTATAAATACATAGACACAATATTAGACCACATTGTGTGTGCGCGTGCTTGTATATGTGCGTGTGTGTGAATAACAACTGTGCTATGTATATACACCAAGATAAATTTAATTAGACTTACAAATCAGTTTTTTTAAATGAAGAAACAAATATTCAACAATCTCCTTAAACAATCGGTAGTTTCCACGAGACACAAACGGATATGACGTACATGTATTCCTTGTATTCAACCAATCCATTCGTGTACTTAATTTTCTCGCGTAAATGTCTTCGTGATATTAAAGATCGTGGTTATCTCCAGAAAATATGGGGCACTGAATTGCATATGGATGGAACCAAAAGAGAAATGATGGGACAAAATAGCTCTCTCTATTTCCAAAAGATCCTGTTTACCGGTAAAATACATTGAAATTGAAGTGGTGGGATCGAATAGAGTGAGGGATAGGAACTATTTATGCAAACAGCAACATCCCACGTATGCAAACGACCTTTTGAGGACATTTGCTTTTTACATCCTCCTTATCTGATGATATCTATTCGTGTACAAACTGAAATTAAATTTGTTAAAGACAGCAGAGCCTACAGTTTTCACAGAGAATGTCAAATATAAGAAAAAAATCCCTTCTGTCCTCCGAGAAGTTTGGATCTCCTAAATCCGTAGAAATCCCCATGTTAGATACGAGAAGAGAGATAGAAAAGTAAAATTTATTTTTAAATAAAGATAATAGTACAATAATATTATTGCACATGTAAAATATTATGTTTAAATTAATCGTAATTCCTTTTCAACAAGTAGAATGTAGACTTTGATCAAACTCTTTACTTATCATTATTATGACCCCAATTTTGCCTTGTGAAAATACAATATTATGTTTAAAGCAATCGTAATACATTTTGAACATGTAGAATGTAGACTTTGATCAAACCTTTTTCCGGAAAGATAGCTACTATCGCTTAGCCGGCTTGACGCAGCTCTTCCGTTTTTGTGCTATTTGTATTGATATATGTGCTTGTTGATTATCTTCGTCTACATTATTGTGTTTCATCATGCTTTGGCTGTTCAGTTCGTATGTGTTTCTTCATCTCCTTGTTTTGGAAACGAGAATAATTATAATGTTTTTCAGCTGTCTTGTTCCACTATTAAGACGTCCTTTGTTTCTGAATAAACTGCCATCACGTGATCGACAGTCAACCGCTTATGCTATGATGGACTCTTTTGATAACCTGATAAAAATCCATCTTAAGTCGTCAACCATTGTTTCAACTGTCCCAGAGATACCATTGCGTATTACGATATTCAACGCCGAATCAAAGTACCATAGGAAAAGCGCACAGAAATAGTTAATTTTATCAACGACCAGAATATCGACGTTTCCTTCCTGACAGAAATATGGCTAAAAACATCAGACGATGAGCCCAGGTGCGCGGATTTAACACCCAGCGATTACTCCATCAAGTCGTTTCCCCGCCACTCTAGTGGAGGACGAATTGCTGTCATCACAAATAATTCCATAATAAAATGTCTTAAGTACAACACAACCTTCAATTTCTGCCACACATCGTTTGAACTAGTCAAAGCAATGCTTACACTGGAACAGAGGTATTTACCAGCCTCCTCCTAGTAGAAAAAAAGCTGACTGAATCTCTCTTTTTGGAGCAGTTTCGGAATCTCCTGGAGTAAGGGTATTCGAAAGGGGGAAACTTTATTCTTGGAGATTTAAACTTTCACTTTGACAGTCCTGGAAACCCATATACGTCAAAACTCCTAGATTTCATTCATGTTTTCAATTTTAAACAGTCAGTTAGCCAACCCACCCATAAACTTGATCACATTTTAGACTGGATTATTCATAGACCTGATGTAATATTCTGCAATCCACTCTTGTATCCCACATACTTGCATCAGATCACCTTTGCATTATATGCTATCTCGACATATCAGTCCCTAACTCTCCACCTTTATTTGCTACTAAGATAAACCTCCGTATGATAAATAGAACCAATTTAATGCATGACATCCAAGCAAGCCTAACAACTTGTTTACCTACTGCAACAGAACAACTAGATAACACCCTGCGTGCATTGCTTAAAAACATGCTCCAGTCACCATGTGCAGAGTATCCATAATAAAAAAGTGTTCATCGTGGTATAGCTGTGTTAGGGACCAGCTTCGCACTGTCATAAGACATCGCCGTAAAGCAGAGAGGCTTTGGCTTTCCACCAGATTCACTATTCATAAACAAATCTATGAAGCCGTTATAAAGAACGTCACAAACATAGTTCTATAAGACAAATTATCCCACTACAATACTAAGATAACGGAGAGTTCCAGTTGCAAAGAGCTCTTCGAGATAACTAACAAACTAATATCAAGGAACAAATGTACACCACTTCCAACTACACCTTCCGGACCTATTTGCAAATTTCTTCCTTGACAAAGTACAAACCATAAGAGTTACACTTGACCACAATTTAAATTGACACGTTGTCACCATACAGCTATGTTACAGAATTTCAGTGACAACTATTATAAGCATTTGAACTTGTCTCTACGGATTTAGTACGGAAAATCATCGTGATGAAGAGTGCAACAAAGTCATGTGAACCTGATCCAGTTTTTCTTTCACTAACTGATATAATTACTCTCTCTCTCTCTCTCTCTCTCTCTCTCTCTCTCTCTCTCTCTCTCTCTCTCTCTCTCTCTCACATCCGGGGAATTCCTATCCTTTTCCAAAACTGCCATCGTAAATCCTTTTGCTGAAGAAACCAGCACTTGACCGCAACGATTTGAAGAACTACCGCCCAGTTTCTAATCTCCCGTTCATATAAAAAAAAATATCTTAGAAGAATTTGTTCTATCTGTTACGTATATTTGATATCAGTCATTTATATTTATTTTTATTTTTGTTTGTTTGTTAGATTTAAATTTGGCATTTTAAATTTTAAGATTCGTTCATTGAAGGGAGGGATGACCTGTACTTTACAGAGTAAACACTAGGTGTTGACCTCATTTCTGACCTAGTTTCAGAGTTGTAAACAAGCTTTTAAAATGATTGGTTGGTTCCAAGGACAAAATGGAGCTTTATATAAATATCTTTCTGTTTTTCGTTGGGTCATTAGGTGTGTACGTGAGTTTTTGAACGTAAATTATTTCTAAGAGTTTCTATAAGATCGTGACCCCTTTCTTGTTTACGTAAAAACAGCTATATAAGCTATGTTTTGGAGCGAGCTATTCAGTAGAAGTTGGGCTTTTAGAATATTAACTTGTGTCTTTTTGAGTTATTATAAATTACCTTGTACTGGAAATGATGTCAATTCGTTTGGATCAAGAAGAATTATTTTGTTATTTATCTGGAAAAGAATTGTGCTCACATAAATTTTATTAACAAGAACTGACTTCATCAAGTGTCATCGTCTTCCATATTGGATACTTCGCTGGGATTCGAACTTAGAATTATTTGGACATTTTATTACCAGGACTTTTGCAATTTCTCTAGTGGATAATAATTTGAATTATTTTTGGATTAATTTTGGAATTGATTCTTAAAACCGTAAGTTTATTTTTTCTTTTATGGAAAATATTTGTGCTCAATACATTGTTTATTAAGTTTTGCAAGCTTGTTATTTTCACTCTTTCTATGTTACTGTTTATTCGAGCCTATGCACGTAACATATCTCAACGTGTATCTCATTGGAATTCAAATAGTCTTTTTAGCAATGTACAGTCTACATATCGCAATTGTCACAGTACCGAAACTACTCTTCTGAAAGCATTTAATGACATTCTCTCGGCTTTATATAGTGTAAAGATTACAGTCGTCACCTTCCTTGATTTGTCTGCAGCATTTGACACAATAGACCATGATATATTACTTCACTGTCTCCAGCATGTATTTGGCATTCAGAATACAGCCTTACAGTGGTTCAAATTCCTACTTAGTCAGGAGGACACAAATTGTATCCGCCAATAGAATACACTCCAGCTCAGTTGATCTATGTTGTGGTGTTCTATAGGTGTCTGTTCTTAGACCTCTTATGTTCATTCTATACTCTCATGCGTTCTCTAGTGTCATAGATCATCACCCAATGTCGCAGCGATTGTACGCTGATGATACATAAATATACAAGTCTAGCCACACAACTGAAGTTGATGCTACCATCTAAGGAGTAGAGAGGTGCATTTCTGATGTGTAATCATGGATGACATCTAACCAGCTGCAGATGAATGAAGATAAAACTGAGGCAATTCTGATCACAACACAAAGACTCTCATTCACATCCTTTACCTCCAATAATAAATATCAGCAACACCAACATTAAATTCACACAATAGGTACGAAACCTACGTGTGACTCTTAGCAGTACTCTCACATTGCACCAACATGTCATGAACATATGCAAGGCTGCATATCTTTAGCTCCATTCGTAAATATCTTTCAGCATATGCCATTAAAACACTTGTGTGTTCATTAGTACTTTCAAGACTGGATTATTGTAACTCAATTCTGGCTGGTTCGTCTCAGTAAATTCAAATACGTTAAAAAACACAGGATCGTCTTTAGAGTATCACGATCAGAGCACACCTCCTCACTCCTCTGGCTATCCATTCGATCTAGAATCAAATACAAAATTTGTTCTCTGTGCTATGTTTAACTGACGGATTCCAGTGCAGCATACCTATCCGGCCTAACCCATGTGTTCACACCAGCAAGATACTTACGCTCCTCTTCTGACAATCGTATACTCATTGTTCCCACTACGAAAACGAAGTCATATGGACAACGTTCTTTTGCCGACGAGGGCCCAGCAATATGGAATAAATTGCCATTGAAATTAGACACAAAGAGACAGTGATCCTTTTCAAGAGTGTTCTTATTATTATTATTATTATTATAGTCAATATGAACTGAATATGAACTCCAAACTGGTTTTGCAATTAAAAAATACGAGGCATTACTCGGTGACGTTTATCATTTTAGGTGTACATGTCCCCTAGAATCAGTCAAATATTTTAAAAATCACAATGTCCGGTGCAGTTTTCTGCAAAGCTTTCACAAGTGGTACATCCAGTTCTGTCAAAGTTTAATACTGACATTTAATAAATAAAACATTTAAGTGAAATGTAATCATGTTACTACTAAAAGCTGCAGTGGTCAATTCATCAAGTTTTCATACAGTGGGCAACAAACTGAACAGTATGCAAATAAGTCTACTGGAAGGTAATATGGGAATTCTATTTTTGCAGCACTATTTATAATGCCGCATTTATCACAGAAGGAGGAGTAGCGCTTTCTTGGAAGAGGTTCATACACACAAGAACAGCAAATTCAAGTTCAATAGCTTCATCTAAGTGCTCCCTATCCATAGTGTATTTTTTTATTTTTCGATAGCAAGAAGCATGCGCCTCCACTTGTGGGGATAAATGTACGTCATTTCCGGTTGGCGTCCTCTGTAGTTGGGAAATCTTAGCTACACTACAAAACATTCCAAAGATTTATTTACACACTCCACCTACTATAAAGACACCATAGCAAATGAAACACGAGCTGTACGTTTTATGAAACTCATAGTGTAAAATAATCATTTTACAAAGTACTCTAATGACCTTTGTACCCTAACATGTATATTAATATTACGTACATTAGTAGGATGTTATTTGTTTTCTTCTCAATGCCAATCATTTGAACATGGGCAATATGTACTCAACGTCTGTTCATATTTGTCCCCAAACTCCTCCCAGTCACAAAACAGATCAAAGACATTTTAATCAATTTATCCAGATATGTTCGAAATACATAGAATGTTAAACGCACTGTCTCTGAAATTCGTAACATAACTGTTATCTAGTCCCATTAGTTCTTTAATAATTTTTGTGTCGTTTGATTGTTTACTCAGAAAGATTATATGAATTCCTCTTATCAATATTGTCTACGATTTTGAGTAAACAAGATTATTTCGAATATGTAAGGTGTCCAGTGACATCTATTAATTGCTTAAAATATTTAATGGTGCAAATTTTCAAAGATTGCAGATTCAGACTGGTACCCAATGGATTACACAATGGATTACAATCATTACACAATGGATTACACAATGGCAGCGCCGGATTAAGCACCGTGGAGGCCCATAGGCAGTCAAACTTTTGGGGCCCCCTGACCCACGGTCACGGTCTCATAGGGGCCCCTGGGGGCCCCTAATGGGGCCAGCGCCGGATTAAGTACCGTGGAGGCCCATAGGCAGTCAAACGTTTGGGGCCCCAGACCCACGGTCACGGTCTCATGGAGGCCCCTGATGGGGCCCATAAAAGTCGCGGGGCCCATAGGCAGTTGCCTACTCTGCCTAATGGGTAATCCGGGACTGCACAATGGTCATGTGTGTGTAGTCTTTCCGACAACCTATCCCTGTTCACACAACACATACACTTACGTATCTATGAGTGTAGCGAATGCCAGTACATGCATTTCCAATTGTATCCACCAATTACCGCCTTCATTCATCTTTGCCTGCTTAATATATTTGCTCATTTTTTGAGGTTCCAGGTGTGTACATGGGTATACTTTCTTTCCATGAACATTACAACAGCATCACGTACAAGACGATGCTATGTTTGTACCCCAAACAGAAACTAATTAAATGTTCTGAAAAAAACAATTGCTGTCCCCTCACATTCCTATCGTCTTGATCAGCACTGCATATCGTTTCATTTAACAGAAATAGTTTTGATTGATCATTCCATTTGCTGTCCACATCTCCAAACTTAAATTGTACTTGGTGCACTTGTACATTTACCGTATGTTCTTGTTTAACCATATTTTCAATTTCTTGTTCAGCCATTCTTCTCTTAAAGGGCATTAGTTTTTCTGGACTGCTCTGAGTCGATATGTCCTATGTTTGAGAGGATATATTCTGGTCACCATCGCCTCCTTTCTGTTTTTATAACTTTAACCTACTTCCGTGTATTTGAAGTCTTTATAACGTGCAGAGCGAATACTCCGTCTTTTCTTATCCACGTTATTGTGAATAGTCTAGTCCTGTAAGCCGTCAACTTGTTCTCCGCGCTCACTTCGTGTTGCTTTATCGCCAACCATTAAAACCTCACTCATTATCTTTGCATCATGGTATATTTTCTGTTTTGCTTGATACTGTCTGAAGCAGTTTATCTGTCACATGATCACTGCACGAAGGCGTCGCAACGTTGCTTAAAAAACACATCGCCCGACTCGTTCTCAGATACTGATAATACATCTATAGTTAGCGCGCATGTCTGTCATAAACAAGTAAGAAAAGACATTTCCTTTGTAAAGACATGACCAGCCGTTCTAAGAAGACAAAATGGATGACATTAGCTTTTCCGAATTGTCGG
The DNA here is from genome assembly GCA_030141615.1 of Unio pictorum. Taxonomy (NCBI): domain Eukaryota; kingdom Metazoa; phylum Mollusca; class Bivalvia; order Unionida; family Unionidae; genus Unio; species Unio pictorum. Next base: position 19,430,388 of record JARLTB010000107.1, read on the forward strand.
ATTGGCCATTTACATAAGACGCATCAAGGTTTTGTTGCATCTTTCTGTTTCACCTCCAGTCTGTGGATGGTAAGGTGACGTAATTCGCTGATTAAATTACCCATTTTGTTGCAAAACAAATCATTTGGTCTGTTACTGAATTATCTTCCCTGGTCCGTAATGGATATATTTGGGACGCCGTGCGTGAAAATGAATTTTGCCAACACATTGAGACCTTTAATTGCAGATTTAATATACACATTTTGTCAAATACCCTGTGAAAGCCATGATGTATGTTACCAGAAATTTTTTTGTAAGATTTGAAAATAAATTTGACTAATGAGACATGAACTTAATTTGTTGAATTTTAAGAGAAGAAAAAACACCTTCATCGTAATTCAAGGCTCTCTTCCTAGTTTTATTCAACAATGTCCATTTTAGTTATGTGTTTCCCAGTTATTGTTGTATATCAAGTAGAGATAGGTTGTTTAAAACACGTATGTTTTACTGAAGACATATTCTGAAGAAACAAAAGGCATGTGCGATTGAGCGCTTCCAAAATTAGATGACATCACCTCCATTTTTGGATTGTTCCATTGAACTCTTCTTCCACCGGACTTCGAATAACTTTACAAAATCTTACAAAAACAGTAACTTTATTTACAAAAACAATCAGAGCATGATACGACGTTTGACCGCTCCAGTGGCCTAGTGGTTAGAGCGTCTGCCGCGGAAGCGGAAGATCGTGGGTTCGATCCCCGGTCACACACACACACACACACACACACACACACACACACACACACACACACACACACACACACACACACATACATACATACATACATACATACATACATACATACATACATACATACATACATACATACATACATACATACATGGCTTGTTTGTCAAATGCACACACAACAAGGTTATCAATTTATAATGTAGCGCTCAGCGCGTTAACACCTTGATCCATACACACACACACACACACACACACACACACACACACACACACACACACACACACACACACACATCCATCCATCCATCCATCCATACATAGTTCCGTTTTTGATTCTCATAAAGAAGTTCATATAAAGAAGTTTGCGCATCATATCAGAACGAAAGCACATCATATAAAGAAGTTTGCACATCATATAAGGACGAAAGCACATCATATAAAGAAGTTTGCACGTCATATAAGTAAGAAAGCACAGCATATAAAGAAGTCTGCACATCATATAAGGACGAAAGCACAGCATATAAAGAAGTTTGCACATCATATTAGGACGAAAGCACAGCATATAAAGAAGTTTGCACATCATATAAGCTACATTTTATGACGTTGATCTGAAAATGTACTGAACTATTGCTGCAGAAAGGATAAAATTGACCATGCTGCGTGGAACGAACTAGCACAAGACCCAAAAGTTGGACATGTATGCGTGCGCGTCTTTGTCTCTCTCAAAATGTTTTTGTATGGTGCGTTCTCAAAGATGGAGTTACCTTATATTACGATATTTTTGTTTTATATTTGTTGTTGTTCCTTTTGCTTGATTTTAGAACAACTATGTCATGCACAGCAGAAGACAACAAGGTTATCAATTTATATTGTAGTGCTCAGCGCGTGGACACCTTGACCCATCCACACACACACACACACACACACACACACACACACACACACACACACATACATACATACATACATACATACATATATATATATATATATATATATATATATATATATATATATATATATATATATATATATATATATATATGCATGCAAGCACGCACGCACGCACACGCACGCACGCACGCACGCACGCACGCACGCACACACACACACACACACACACACACACACACACACACACACACACACATACATACATACATACATACATACATACATACATACATACATACATACATGGCTTGTTTGTCAAATGCACACACACAACAAGTTTATAAATTTATAATGTAGCGCTCAGCGCGTTGACACCTTGATCCATCCACACACACACACACACACACACACACACACACACACATCCATAAGGACGAAAGCACAGCATATAAAGAAGTTTGCACATCATATACACAACAAGTTTATAAATTTATAATGTAGCGCTCAGCGCGTTGACACCTTGATCCATCCACACACACACACACACACACACACACACACACACACACACACACACACATCCATAAGGACGAAAGCACAGCATATAAAGAAGTTTGCACATTATATAAGGACGAAAGCACAGCATATAAAGAAGTTTGCACATCATATAAGGACGAAAGCACAGCATATAAAGAAGCTTGCACATCATATATGGATGAAAGCACAGCATATAAAGAAGCTTGCACATCAGATAAGGACGAAAGCACAGCTTATACTAGCAACAATATTATTGAACATATAACCTTTAGAGTATGTGAAGATTTCATATAATTTATTCCGTCTGTGTATATTTTCTTCGGTTTAAACACACACACACACATCCATCCATCCATCCATCCACGCACGCACGCACGCACAACACACACACACACACACACATATACATACATACATACATGCATGCATGCATGCATACATACATACATACATACATACATACATACATACATACATACATACATACATACATACATACATACATACATATATACATACATAATTTTTATGTAGCCTGGGAAGTATTGGTCTATCCAGCAGGTGCTGCCTGCCACTGATGCAAAATTATACCGTACATAGCCTCAATAATGTTTCTGCGTTTTGACTACTTTCGTAAATGCGGGCGGGTAGAGGCTGTGTTGGCCGGTCAGGATTCTAAAATGCAATTGTGGGCAATTCCCCCTTTAAACTGTTACTCGATGTATAACATTCAGTATCTCAGGCTACATTAAGAAACTTAAACAAGTTTCTCGGAGTTGGTTTTTCCCACAGAAAAATAACGAGTTGATTATTTAGTCTAGCCCCTTATTGTCCAGTATCATCTTTCGTAGTATATCTTGGTTCACGTAATGGTCCTGTTATATACATCTACGTAAACAAATTTAGTGGCTGGTTAGCAATTAAAGAAAAGCATTCTACTGGGGTTCGGGCATTGTAATCTAATAACAACTTTCTTTCTGACTTGTAAACGTGAGGTAAAGAGCGCACGTTTCTGATGAGTCCAAATAGTTAAAGTGTCACTTAGATATAACTCATGCACTCATTCTAGAAGGCTTTTTAAGCTGTTGAGGCCAGGTGGTTCATTATTTAACCAGTTCAACTTGTATGTTAATATCGTTGTCAGATCAGTCGAGGTCGGTTGTTATATTGTATCTCATTCCCTTAATAATATGTAGTCATTCTAGAGTTAATATCCCTTTACAAACCAAACATTCGTCAAATTTCGTCGTAACAACGCTTACTTCAGTCTCTTATCTTTAAAAAAGTGTTCTTGCATTAACATTACCCGTTTTGCCTGCGAAAAAAAAAATAAAAAAAAAAAATAATAATAATAATAATAATAATAATAATAATAATAATAATGAAGACTTAGTATAGAGCCTAATCTTTAGAAGCTATAAGCGCTTTACAACATCTATATGTATATATGAATACAAAACAAATCCCACAAAAAACAACATGAAATTAGAAAACATAAAAAAATGCTGAAAATATTTAAGGTAGGAAACATTATTGGGTCTTTAAGTTTGTTCTTGCAGTCGAAAAAGGTTAGTTTTAAGAGCACTCTTAAAAGGGATCGCTGTCTTTGTGTCTAATTTCAATGGGCAATTCATTCCACATCGCTGAGCCCTGATATGTAAAAGAACGGTGTCCATATGACAGTTTTCATAGTGGGAATAATGATTATACAAATGTCAGAAGAGGAGCGTAAGTATCTTGCTGGTGTGTACACATGGGTGAGACCGGATAGGTATGTTGGTCTGGAGTTCATCAGTGAAACATAGCACAGATAACAAATTTTGTGTTTGATTCTGGATCGAATTGATACCCAGTGTAGGCTACAGAGCAGTGGGGAGATGTGATCAGACCGTGGTACTCAAAGGATAATCCGATCAGATGTGTTTTGAACTTTTTGAAGTTTCTGGAGTAGATATTGAGACGAAACAGACATAATTGAGTTACAATAGTCCAGTCTTGAAAGTACAAATGAACACACAAGTGTTTTAGTGACATCAACTGAAATATATTTACGAATGGAGCTGATGATCAAACCTTTATATTCAATATTTGAGAGCGTACATAAAATAGCAAAGACAAGACAAATAATAGCAATACTTCAATAAAAACAAAACCAACAACCGTAGTAGCAGCCATCACTGATACTTTAGCCTCTTTGAATAATAATAATAATAATAATAATAATAATAATAATAATAATAATAATAATATTATTATTATTATTATTATTATTATTATTATTATTATTATTATTATTATTATTATTATTTACCAGTTTTTGTAATATGTGTCAAAATTCATAAAGTGGTTCTAACAGATGAATGTAACAACATTAAAGAATTTTCCACACATAAACTAAACAAGTTAGTTCTTTGTCACGTACATCTAAATTGTCAAAATATGCTCCTTGTGAACTTGGAATGAGTGTATATAATTGCTTAATGTTCTGCACCTGGAAATAGTCATGGAATACTGCAAGTAACCGTATTACATCAAAGAAAATATATTCTAGGTAGGAACTATTAATTAGGAAATATGTTTTCTTCTCTTTTATGAACAATTGTGAGTATGCTCTCACATATTGATTTATACAGCCAACACAAATAGCATCGGAGTTCTGATATTTAATCAGAAAGCAAAGGAAGTAAATATTTGAGTTCTGTGTCGCATTTCCCTTGTGACTTTGATACCAGTTTGCATCAAATATAATCTATAAAGATCGACAAGCGCGGGTCTCACTTAGACATTACAATTAAACTTGTCTAAATTCAATATGTAATTGACGTAAAATACTGTGCAAACTTAATGAGTCAGTGATAATATCTGAATTAATCGTTGAATCAGTTATGTGCGGTTGTTATTAATGTAATCATGTTCTGGGCGTGCATTGTTGAGACTAAATTTGCCGTGTGGAAGAGTTCGTATTTATTTAACATTTAAAAACAGATCTGATTCAGATGCAAAATTATGTGTAATGATCGATATTTCTATCTTTAATAAATCACTATTCTTTTTCCAGTAAACCTTGCCTGACATTTAATGTTCCTGTACCAGATCTGCACGCTGCACGTCTGCTTTCTTCATTTTCTCCATGTCTTTGCTATTTAAAAAATCAAACATTGCTGAAGGTGGTGACGATTATTTTTATTTATTTAAGAACCATTTATATCAAGTTGATGATGCAATAGACGAACTTACTCAAGTAGAAATTGAAGATACTGTAAATATTGCAAGTTTTCTTCGCGGCAAAATCTAAGGTTTTGAACATTTTACTCCAAATGAAGGTGTCAAGGCTTCACACCATTATCTCTAAATGTGCAAGAATTGCAAAAGAAAGTTCTTTGAACTGACAAATTACAGATAAATTCAAAATACGTATATTTAGAATACAACCAATCAATATTATGTGAGAAAAGCTTAAAAGGGATCTATATTAGAAAGAATGCACCATCATCTTCTAGCACCAACCCATAATATTCCAAGCTGGAAAAAAAGTTCTTGACCCCATTATGTTGGACAAAAGAATGCAATTACTGGATGTATACTTTTAAGGATCCAGATCTTAAATATCCGCTAGAACCTACTGTTGTTAACGATAACCAATACTGGCACGAGAGCAGATATAAACTCTTATGATAGCCAGTAATGCGGGGTTTGATGAACACGTAAAAGAATAAGAAAATACCAAATAAAAATTTTAACTAGATAACATCCACATTGAATAAAACGTGCATTGACTAAATAGGAAGAGCGAGAATCAAGAGGTTAAATAATAGCTGTCAATTCGAAAATGTCATCTATGGGAATTCATCTTGAAATGTATGAGAAACTGACAGGGTCATAAACAAGGATGTCAAGAAAGAAACAGATGCAATCCAAAGTTTGGGAAATCGCTGAATTATTGAAGATGTTAAAGACAAATTATTGTTGTATGAAAAAGTGAAACAACTGTTTACAGAAAACCTAATACCTTTCCAACTCCCCATCTCATCCATTTCCTTTCCAAGCGAGTAATTTGATTTACAAAATCAAAGATGGTTTGAAAACATAAGCCAATTATTATATTGAGTTTGCGAGAAGAGTAGCAGTTTTAATACATAGTGTTTTTTTATTGTCTAAGCTGGTTGCAAGCCAGATTGTTTAATTTCTGGTTGACCGCGTCATTTTACCTGGTTTAGCACTAGTAAGGTCATTATCTGCACCGTTGATCAAAAATGTATCGATGCGGTATCAGGTTACAAAGGTGAATAGATTCTAAATTTATGTTAGTTTTTAAATATGCAATATGACCAATATAAATACTGGTTGTTTATTTCCTTGCGTTCGAGATAAGGCGTACAGATAAAACATCATTGACATGATTATAATCCTTACTTTCTACATAATTTTTACTCACATTGTCTTAGCTTTTATCCTCTATAATTGTTTATCAACCTACGGAGTACCACCGGTAATTTATGCACCGATATTAATGTTATGATTTCATAGAGTATTTTGATTTCTTTATACTGATGTTATATCCAACGAGAGTGACAGTGTAATATAACGTTACTTTTCAATTTGTTATGCTACTTGAAAAGCAACAGTTTTTTTTTGTTCCATTTCCGTTATGTGATGGAACTAAAACGCACTATTATTGACTTATAATGTTAAATAGTAAACAATGAAATCAAACTGTGTCATACATGGTGTCAACCCAATACATATATTATAAATGTTAAAATGCTTTTATTTAATCTAGATATTACCTCATCTGTAAGACGGCCACTTTCCTGTCAAAAGAAGCTCGTCAAACCTTCTGGCTCAGCTATTGTCATTTTTAATTATCTAGTAACATTTACGAAAAATTAGATTCAAAAAGGGAAGTGCATTAGATTAAATATGAATACATTAATTTCACACGCATGAAATAAATTATGTATAGAGGGAAGGAAAAAGAAGAGAGAATAGTAAAAAGATTGAGAAGTTTAAAGAAAGGCATACAAAGATCTCCTAAGGGTTCCATGTAGGGACTGAGGTCTTGGCGGGGGGTGGGGGTGGGGTTACTCAGATAAGTCACATGACGTCCAAGGAGAATAACCGTCCACGGATTCCAGAAGAGCAATGTGACTGGAACGGTTGTAGCTGCCAATGTTATTACTACTACAGGTATACGTCAAGCACCGCATGGTAATATGAAAGCTAATACAACTGAAAAAATAGTCAACAGTTGTTCATCTCCTTTTTCCATTTATACGATATACCGTAAAAAGACGGTTTGTTTCTTAGGAACATATTTTCCACACGACAATCACGCTTGGTATTGTTTCTGTAGTTCTTAGATGGATGAACTCATATAAGAGGATGCAGAGGTTGACGGCGTGTTCGTAACATCTTCTTCTTTTCATAGCCAATGATTTGTGATGCTGCAATAAAAGAAACGAAACTGGGGGATATCCTTTCGAACTAACTTTGACTTCTTTAGTACGATGTTTACCACTCTACGTGTTCTTTGATCGATAATACTCTCGATATCGTAGTCATTGTTTGTCTTTGTCATTCGTGGAAATCGGGTTAGTATAGATTTCCTTATAACATTTCTCACTTCATATCTTCAGTTTATCAGCAGGTAGATCACGTCAACGAACTTGTACTGTCAAACTTAACAATTATATCCTCCAGTCCGGTAAATAACATTTGTCAACAGTGCGTTGTGTCGTTCCAGTACGCACCCAATCTCCGGTGTTTAAAAGTTCTTTTTTTTTTCTTCTTGTCTCTGACATTCAAAACATTCTACCAAGCAAAGTCATGTTGTTTTGAGGCATCACATCTTCCAGAGCACAACCGATGCTGTGAGTAAAAGATTGATGGTAATGTAATAAATTTGGAGTTGCTAGCCCGAAATAGTTAGCCAGTTAGTAGGAGCAAACATCACAGAGAGGAGTGTTAGTGAATTTGAACCATGCTGGGTTCGTTAGTAGTGATTTTAGGCACAAGCCGAATGACTGTCCCTGGTTCTAACATAGTCCATATTAAAATTCAGCGGTGTATACAAGTATTGTGATTGAAAAGGCGGCATTTATGGTTGGAAATCAGTAAATTATAGAATGGAATCAATAAGTTGGAACTTGGTAGGTACCGTTTATGTGTCCATAGTGGAAAATGGGCGTATGTATATGAGCGTGATACGCCGGAAATTCTGTGGATTGACTGGCCTAGAGGCGCGCAGTTAAATATTTCCCAGTTAGTAAGGGAATACTGGTGTAATTTCTATGGCATGACAAGCTATCGGTACGGAAAACGGATGATAATGAATAAAAACCATGCAAAGGTGCAGTTAATGGACGTTTGAGCAAGTTGTCTCCTCTGGGTCGCCAATTGATTAGAGCAAAGATTATTAGTTATAGCAGACACGTCTTTCTTTCCATTTTACAACTCAAGTTGTATGGAAGTCTTTGGAAATTTGGGGAAAACTTATGACTTCCAGCGTGACTCGCGCCAGGGTTTTGACACCGCTCGGTCAAGTGAATACCCCTGTGCGTGTAACAGTAAGATTTGACCAGACATCGTAACAGGCAAGGAGTTTGGGATTTTGCTGGTGTGTAAATAATTCCAAACACGTTCTTTTAATGTTCTTGAAAAATACTAAATGACACTTTATATGGTGTTATGGTTTTAAGTTGTGATGAAATGAACGTGTTTTCATTTATTATTTAAGCTTGGTTACGAAATTCATTGCATTTGTCCGTTTGCCATCGAAGAGGGTGTCGACCACTTTGCTTTAAGACTTCTTGTAAAGCTCGCACTAATTCTAAACTTCTTTTAAAAATCACAGGAAACACACAAACCTATATTAACAACACATCAGTCACACAAAACAAATATTTATAACTTCGATTGTACGCAGCTACATGAGAGGCATTAGCTAATTCTGCTTGCCATTGATGATCGATTCCTGCTGCATTGGTTTGACTTTTTCGAAATTTTATTGGAATAGAGTTATGTAATGTGTGCGTTGACTGTTCATATTACATTTACATACGTCAACTCTTGAGTGTGGTTTGGCTGCCAGACACAATTGTTGAATTCCTGCGTATCTATCTGCATGGGTAGGATGGTAGTAAATGCTAGCCAACATTGTATCCATATTGTTGCTGCACATTAAGTCACACACTATTCGATTCCTGAAGGTTCGTAGATTAATCTGGATTGCGATACTTGGCGTGACCGACAAGCAACATCAGTAGGAAGGGAAGTTTCAACAAAACTCAATGGCTCTTTTCTCACACTTTCTTGATTCATTTTTCACTCCTGTCTCTCTTCTTTCTTCTGCTGAAGTGGTGTGGACATCATCTTATTGACACAGGCTTTCAATACTCGCCTTGAAGTATGCGGATGTGTCAACAGAGCTGCCACTCTGGTGGCGGGGTTTGAAAACTCACTTTTCTCTTCGATAAATTTGGCTGTGAATGTCATCGTCTTAGGAGCTGATGCTTTTTGTTTTTTCGTTGGTTCTCATTTCTTTCTTGAAATCTCTCAAACTAGGGTTAGTCATTTCGTCGAAAGCTTTCTGGTCAAACAGTTAAAGACTTTGCAATACTCTTCCATGCAGTTGCGACTTTTCCGTTTTAGACAAATCTGTTTGTTCCATCCATTAGAAATGGGTTTCCAGTTTTTTTTTTTTTCATGAGAATAGGAAACACTTGTCTTAAAGGAATCACGGTAGTAATTGGACTCTCATATTAAACATATGGAAACACCGTCATATTTAAAAAAAATTCAATAACTTAAAATGTTTGGGTGCTAATAATCAAATCTATATTTCTCCATGCACAACTATCCTTGGTGCAAGTTTCTGTGTGGTGAACACCATATGAGCAGCGGCATTCTTTTTTTTTTTTTATATCTACATTAGCATGAAACACGTTATTGATTCTGCACCAAATGAATCAGGCGCTAATCTCGAGTACTCCCAAGTCAAGCCTGCAAAAATACTAAAATTTCATGAATAGAATATTGTCTATATTTTTATAAAAAAAATTACAGATAAGACAAGCTCTCAAAAGATATTTTAACTACACTTTTACTTATCATTATTAACTAATTAAGGACCACCAAACCCGTATATACTTAATTATTTGTTCAGCTATTTCTTGACTGGTTCACAGTTTTCCATGTAATTAGTAACGTATGGCCTAAAGCAGGTTTCACAGGCATTATCAATAACGGAGAAGGAGTAGGTAAAGCAGATGATGAAGGGCAGACAGTCACAGCTCTGGGTTTTTGTGAGTACTTGCGTGGTGTTCTAGCCGTAATTCCCCTCTTTCTTGAAGAATACCTATTTAGTGTGCGTGCGTGTGTGTGTTTGCTTGTGCGGGCGGAGGGGTCTTTTTCTTATTGGAATAAGTTGATGTAGAGGTCATACTTACCACTTTTCTTAAATGTCTATCTTTGGATTTGATTTTCGGGTTGGTTTTGCGTTTTCCACAAGAGCTATTGGATCTCATCGCCGAAGTGAACAACTATGGAATAATTACACCTCCAAGAGATTATATTTACCTGGTTTGAAGATAATTTGTTCCTTGATTCTCAATCTGCCAGTTGTATCACAACTGACACCCCACCATCACTCATAAAAGCCCCCCAATCCCCTACCAAAACGAACACAGTGTGGTCTAATGTTGTGTCCACGTGTTTATAATATTTGCACATCCTCCTATTTGTACCTCCAAGCCGTCTTTAAAACGAAAAGCAGCAAGAGGATACAAAAAAATGCATAGTTCTTGTCTATTTCATTCATCAGTTTCTTATTTTTTAACGTGATTGTCACCAGGAGGTTCTAATAATATATATTTATTGGAATTTCAAATCAAACGTAATCTTTCAATGTAAACAATCAGAATGGTGACTGTAATTTTCCGGTTTCTAAAACAGTCCAAGTAAGTAAAAAAAAGTGCTGTCAGTGTCAAATATTTACAATGTCTAGTTTAATATTTAAAAAAAACTAAACAAATGAAAAGGAGGAACTCTTGTATTCGTGTGCTCAAAGATATGTAAGTCCCAAATTTACAGAATCATTCAGATTACCAAATATATATAATACATCACATCAGTTGCTTGAAAACATGTTCGACTGAAAGGCCATCAAGTTGAAAATGTTTGGGAACCCTGGGGAAATTCCTATTGGAAATTATAATTGATGAATGAAATTACTTGCTTTTGCGCATGTTTTGTATCTTTTATCATTTTTTGTTTAAAATTGACAGGGGGTTATAAAAAGGGAGGGTATAGTAAAAGTCACACAGGTCACGTTGGCGCTCAAAACAGTCTATTTCAGTAATGGGTAGATTTTGTTGTTAGAATTTCAAATACCCATACGTTTAACTGGAAATTATTCACTTTGTTTGGATCAAACATATCCATATTCCCAGGGCCGTATTATCCATACGGCTGACTAGGCTGAAGTCTAGAGGCCCCCCCCCCCCTAAGAGCAGGGACCCATGCAACCTTTAGCCATGCCATGGCAATGCTGCGTAATCAAAACTTTAACATTAAAAAAATTCCTACTCGATGCCACAACAGTCAGACTGCTGCTAAATTCCACCTTTTTAAATCACTTTTGGTAAGTTTGTATTAATTAAAGGGCGCGAAATTCGCGGGTGGATGTCGATGGGCCCAAATAAACTCGAAGCCTAGGGGCCCTGCCTTGGGTTAATACGGCACTGCATATTCCTTTGGAAAGTCATTATTCACGCGACCCTAGTAATACATACAGCAAAATCAATGTCATATTTCATATACATTTATTGACGATGTTAACCAAAAGTTATGATCCAGTATAAACCGGATTGAATGTCACGTGCTGTGATGACACAATGAAAGCAACGCACGTTGACAATGAATTCTATAATACTGCTTTTTCTTACAAAAGTCCAAATATTTTTTTTAAAAAACCAGTTTAGTATACTTGACCACCATTGTAAAAGTCCACCGTGGTCAATACTTATCGTCGAGCGTTGTTTTTGTTTTTAGAAACAATTTGAGGTAGGGGAGACAGGGGCTAGTTGATACCAATTTCACTTATATAAAAATAATGTGAAACAAAGAATATTACAAGTTAAATTGACAACTGCATTTTTCAGTCATGTATATGGGCATTATAATCTATAATAATATTTTCTCTAGCAAACAAATAAAGAAGAAATTTGGTGAAAAGTAAATCCCTCCGGTTCGTAGGTAAGTTGATACAGTACATGGGGCAAGTTGATATAGTACATGGGACAAGTTGATATAGTACATGGGGCAAGTTGACACAGTACATGGGGCAAGTTGATATAGTACATGGGGCAAGTTGATAATCATTAGTCGTATTAACTACTGCAATTGAGCACCCTGTTACATAACTGAGATAGCTGAAAATCAAATACATTCATGATTGATAGTCACCATGCCTTACAAGAAATGTTCAGCACTGGGCCTTACCAGTGCAAGAAACTGAAAAGTTATGAAACTCAGAAAAATGTGAATGAAATTTAAAAAAAAAAAACATGTTTGTCGCTGTCAGATCAGTCACATGCCATCACAGTTCTGGCAGACAAAGCTCAAACTTCCATCAGTGCATACTTCACGTGGCCACATTTCGCAAACAATGCACTGAACCCAACGCTCTTGTGACTTGCTGTTGCCATATGGCTCAGTGCAAATGAGGCAGAAATTTTCTGATTTAGAATCAGAACTAGCACTCTCACTCTGAAACAAAAGTCTACGACATCTCTTGCGAGACTGCTGTTTCATAACAGTTTGAGTTTTTCCTGTTTCTACTGCTCTTTTATAACGCCTGTTTGCTGTCTCTTTGTCCTGGTTGTTATCTCGCTTATGTTTGCCACCATCTTTCTTTGCTTGACTGTCGTTATTTCTCAGACCTGTGCTTTGCTTGGACTTTTTAGTCAAACTTCTCGCTGCAGTGTCCTGCTCGATCCGTTGCTTTTTGTCAGTAAAAATTCGTGTTCTGCCTCTTTTCCTAATTGTCCGTTTCTCACTCCGTGGCCCGGCTTTAGGCAGTGGAAGAATCATATGCTAAAAAACCTGGACTCGTAGACGCTGATGGTTCTGGATCATTAAATCTACTAGTAGTCGTTAGTAGGGGTTGCTGCAGCTGGTTCAGCAAATGATTCCATGTGGTCATTTGATACATGCAGCGTTGATTTTATTGATGTTCCTTCAACCGAACAGACCATTTCTGACGTTGACGAATGTGGTTCTTCTTCGGATTGTGCAGGTTGACCTAGGCCTACTACTTCTTGGTCTTCATCGGTGGAAGATTTCGCAGCTGACCGTCGAGCGGTAGAAATTGGTACCGACACAGGTGATGGTGATTCTTCAATCGGTAACATCAATTATTCTGATACTTTGCTAGGATCTGGTCTATTCGTAACTGACGATGGCAACAAAACGTCGTCTGAAATTCTGTTTCGATTAAAGTGATAAATTCCTGTAACTTCAAAATCTGCTTGAATATTTGTTGGTGTCATGGTTGACCTGAATGCAAGAGCACATACAGTTGGAATGTCCAGAGCTTGCATGGGTCGTCCTGGATGGGTATTGCACCAGGTGTCACACTGTGCATTATAATAGCGTTTCAGTGGAAAATAAACTGTGCAGTCAAAAGGCTGATGTCGGTGAGAACAATTGTTACGTGCTTAGGTTCGAATAAGCAGCAACACAGAAAGAGTGAAAACTAACAAGCTTGTATAACTTGAACAATTAATTTATTAAGTACAATTATTTTCATAAAAATAAATAAACTTACAGTTTTAGAGAATCAAATCCAACATTAATCAAATATAGAATTCACAAAAAAATAATCCACTAATGGAATTGCGAGAGTCCTGATAAATAAATGTTCTAATAGTTCCAGGTTCGAATCTTGACGATGTAATCCAAAATGGCTGACAATGTCACGTGATGCAGTTCTTGTTTAATTAGCATCCAAATGAATTATGAGCACATGTTGTCTCCTCCAAATAGATAATAAATCCTCTTTCTTCAATGAATTGACACAATGTCCAGAATAATTATAACTCAAATAAATATACACAACTAATATCTTAAAGCCCAGAGATTCTACTGAATTGTTCTATCCCAAACAACAGTTCTTATACTTGTTTTTCTTAAGTAAACAAGTGATCACGTGATTTTCTAGAAATTGATAGAGGTTCATGGAAGGTCACATAAAGAGACTGCCTTCAAAAAGTCACGTATTAAAAGAATGATCCAGAAGAAAAACCATCCCCAATAACTAAAAATATAAAGATGCCCTTGAAATTAACCAATAGTTTTAAAGACCTGTTTATCAATCTGAAGCAAGGTCAGATAATGAAGTAAACAAGCCAAGGTAAGCCTGTTTACAACTAGAATCTAGGTCAGCCTGAATGTTCTAGAAAAAATCTCCAAATTAATGAATATTAAATCCTAAATGACAAATTTGGATTTAACAATTAAAAAAATTAATAATTTAAATCCAATAGCCGTAACAACAATGAGGTGGAAAAGATAATAAGTGAACTCCATTGTCCTTTGCAAACTAGATGCGAGATTCGTGGTTGTCTAATAGTAGAAGAACTGGCTGGGTAATGGATGGTTTGGTTTGTTTAACGAAATGACGAAGAAAGAGAAGACAGTTTTCTTTTGTCATCCAACCAGATTTGTGACAGCTTCCAATGTACCCTGGTGGACCGCCATCAACAAGTCTCTCTTGGTACCTCACCCTTGGGAATATGAACATCGGAGGAATGGCATGGCCCAATTCATTTATTGCACGACACAGATTTACAAGAGTCCCCCTTTCAGCACTTGTTACAGCTCCCACCTGTTTAACACCTTTTGGTGCTAAAATTTTGCCAGGATTTTGTGCTGTTGTGAGGCCTGTCTCATCAGCATTCCATATGGCCTGTGGTTGAAAATGGAAACGCCTGTATAAGTTCTCCAGATTGTCATAAAACAAATTTACATTTGTACGGTTAAAACTGGTGATACGACCGATAGAGGTGGCTTCCGGTTTACGCACTGACAGAACACTACTGTGGCGGTTCATAAACCCTGAAAACCAATCATCGCCTGCTGACAGATTAGCTTTCCAATTGTTTGGAATCTCTTTGCTGAGGTGTGCTTCTAATTCATGAGCCAGTTTTTTTTTCTTTCTTTTGGTGACAAGCCATAAAACATCTTAGATGCATCAAGCAGTTATGTTACACCATCTTTTTCCTCAGCGTCGGAAAACAGTTGTCTTGGCCGAGCATAGCCGCACTTTATTTCTCTCTCTACAGAAACAAGTCTTTTTTCTTCTTGCAGAATCGATAAAGCGTCATCTTTTCTATTCCAAATGCATCAGCGACTGGTCGCAGAGGTCGGTTCTGGTTCAAAACTTGATCAGAAGCACGTTCCAATACATCTTGCCTAGATCCTCGAGTGGCTTTCCGCTTATACGTTCGTACCATCTAAAATAGTAAAGCGTAAATAACTGTCAAGTACCATGCATATTCATATTCATGTTCACATTATGCATACATTTATGCAACACTCAAGATAAAATACATTAACACAGATAAATGGATATGAATAATAATGATTATGAATACGAATATGAACACGGTGGATTTCGAGTATGCATCTGAATCTGAATATGAAAATTAAATCACATCAAATTCATCAAACACGTTGAAGCACATCAAACATAGGCATATTTCTATAAATTAATAAAATGCTTTAATGTACACATGTAGGCAGTGGCGTCGCTAGGGGGGTGCGAACCGCACCGGGTGACACTATCTCAGAGGGGTGACATCAAAATGAAAAATTGCAAATTTTACAGAGCACACACTGCTCGGTCTAGTCAGATTTCATAAGCGGATAACCGATCATAGTTAAATACATGCCTAGCAGGCACAGGGTGCCACCATGCAGTCTGCAGGGCGTCTGGTACTCCATGGTGGTAGTCTGGAGGGGTGACACCATGAGTTTACCGCACTTGGTGACACGTCTGGAGGGGTGACACCATGAGTTTACCGCACTGGGTGACACCAACCCTAGCAACGTAGTCCCTGTAATAATGTTCACATTTATGCCTATGGGGCTAATTGATACAGTATCAACTAGCCCCAGCACATGTGTATCAATTAATTAGCCCCAATAGGACGGCCATGCTAAATTTCTACGAAGTTTTGTGTGGTTTTATATTCTTGGTGCAGTAAGTTTTTGAAATCGGTTGTGAGGGTGGGTACAGACAAAAGGGAAAGTATGAGAATACTAACATCAAATACCTTATTATCTCTCAGAAAATAATAATAATAATAATAATAATAATAATAATAATAATATTATTATTATTATTATTATTATTATTAACCAATGAACCCTCTCTCTCTCTCTCTCTCTCTCTCTCTCTCTCTGTCTGTCTGTCTCTCTCTCTTTCTTTCTCTCAAATATATTCTTGGCAATGTTTTCATTGTTTTTCTTCAATCGAACTCAAACACTTTTTATATTTGTAGTCATCATTCCAGGGAGATAATCACTTGTCTGAAACCGGAAACATGTTTAGCGCACCTGTTTACGCATGTGGCAACAAGTTAGTTTTGCATAGTTTCCGCAGCCTTTTCGCCGATGTTTACAGTGCTAAATTTATATATATAGAAAAAACTAATTTGATATTTTTGTATATAGTAGGACAGTAATTCAAAAAACAAGAATGGAATAATACGTGCCACTCTCACCAGAATATATACATTCAGTTTACTCTTATTCTTTTACAACGTAAAAGAAACGAACTCGGTACAGTATTGAGTGTGTAATGTCTGTCTTCGATAGGTCCATACCAGACAGCCACTTGAATTCTGGGAAAACTAATGATAACACCCTAATTGGGAAGGTTGTTATTATTAGTTTTCAATTGAATCATATCTCTCTCTCTCTCTCTCTCTCTCTCTCTGACACTCACAGACACGCACATTTACAATACATCAATATGTATGCATAAGAATTATATATTTTTAAAGCAGTAAATACATTCTTAAGGCAGATTTCATACATAATTTATTATAAAGTCATACCAGATCCACTTTTTTAGTTTTTTTTTTATAAATGTTTTGTGACTTATTGAAAGAAAAACCATAGGAATATAATCTACAGAGGATATTTTCCTTTCCTCATTAATGCCAGATATATTTCATTGCATGGTACAAAAAATATTTTAAAGTGTGGCAAGTAGTACCACAATATAAAATATGTCCAGTATTTCATTTCATCACGTAACATGTTAGAAGATTATAATCATGTTTACTACATTACAATCCATTCACGCTTTTTGTAAATTCACCTCTTTTTGTAAATATCACTGACCTAATCTGTTGCAGTGAATAAATTTTTTTGACATTTTGTGGGCTTTTTGATTTTATTGGACCATAAAACAAAATCCTGTTGAGCAATGCATCACAGTGAGTTTATCATTGTCAAGAAAGTAAGGGGAAATAACTTCATAGAGATTTGAATGGCAAATTTTTCAGAAAATGAAGTTTTTCTGTTTATTTTATCTAACAAAATGCTTGATTTTGTTGCTGCAGATATAACTTATGTAGGCACACACAATTTAGCACTGCATGCCATGATGAGGAATGTTGCATTTTCACACATAATATTATAAAGATATAATTTTGAATGTGAAAATACAGTGGGACCCCGCTATAACCCGCCCCGCTATAACCCGAATTCGGATATAACCCGGTCGTGGCATGGCTCCCGAAATTTCGGGTAATTTATTACAGGTATTTTTCTCAAAGACCAAAAAAAAATAAAGAAATTTAAGTATGAAAAAAAAATATTAGGAGTTTAATTATCATTCTCATATTCGTCTAAACCGTGCGAAAAAGAACGTGTAGAAAATGTATTATCAAATTTCTTTAAGTTTTGTGCCAAAATAAACGTCGGAAATACGAACCAATTGCTGGGCCTACTGAGAACTTTGATCTTTGTTTATTGTTGAAAAATTACAGCTCATAAGTGTCAATATTATAATTACTGATTCCTGAGTAATGAAGCCATCGTGTCTACTTTGTGTTTGTCTTAAATGCATTCCGAATACAATCGTTGCTCAAATAATCTCCGATATATGTTTCTCTTAATATCATACACAACTAAGCAACAGCCAATGCGGCAGTTGATAAAAGATTCTCACCAGAATGTATAAATCAATTTAAGTACATTGTTTATCATCAAAGTGAATTGCCGAGCTAAACAGTGACATAATTCCGTGGTTAAAATACAGCCAGTTCTGCCTGCTGTATTAGAGTACATCAAAAGAACATGACGCAATAACTGGGCGGCAAGTTCAAAGGACTTTGACTAGCAGCTTGGGTGGGAAAATGTTTACAAAAATTTACAATGACTGAATTCAGAGACAGAAAGATCCTGAGATGTACATGTAGTTATTATAAGAATACACTTTAGCTTCCATTATTTAATCTATGGACATGTACTATTTCATCATTCATTACGTACACCCGTTACGTAATTTTTGTTTTTTTTTCTTTTCATTGAATTCAGTCACATAATGATCTGTGACAAAATTATTGAATATTTTACATCCGTGTGTGGATATTTTCGATGGAAATATTTGTATTATGGATTCAATGTATGTTACAAGATTCGATGGTGAGTACATGGTGTTGATACTCTTTTCATGCAGTAGATTATACATGTATACATAAATTAGACACGTGTATGTACCAATGCATGGTTCTATGAATAAAGTAATATATTATATCTGCAATTTCTGTTACCAAAGCAAATGTTTTTCTCATTTAATATATATTGATCAAAAATGGTAATTGTGCCATGCATTTTCGCACCCGTCTTTATGTAAACCCCCCCCCCCCATTAAATCCAAAAATGTGTTGGTATTCTACATGGTTGCTTATAACACGGTTCGGTTCATAGCCCGGTCGGATTGTATGGCTCCCAGCTACCGTGTTATAGCGGGGTCCCACTGTATATGAATTTATTTAAGATGTTTTCAATGTTGTAAATATAAGAAGGGGACAGAGTACAATAGAAATTTATTACCCACTTGTATTTATTGAAACAGTATTTGTGAAAAGAACCGTAAGATCTCTATTTTTTGTTGTTATTTTGCTAATTTAACAACAGGTTAAAAATAGAATAAAGTCAAAATGTACTCATTTCAGAACATACCCAGTAAAAACTTACAATAGTAAAAGTTTATCTAAGCTAATTATTTGAAACAAAATATGCCAAAGCAAAGAATCAGATGGTCTTTAATTACTTTGTACATGCACTTTAACATTTTTTTAGCTTTGGATGTTTTTAATATATATTTCAGATGAGTGTTGTCCTGAAGATATTATTTGCATAAAAGAATAAAACGTAACAAAGTGAAATGTCTGGGAAAAGACAGTCCATTCAAGGCACTGATGACAGGGAGATGATCCTGGAATGTAAAGCAGCTTATCTATCAGTGTTTGATGATATTAAAGATGAAATTGATTCAAAAGAAAAATTGGTTCAGGGTAAGACACGAGTAGTGGTTTACTGTCCCTTTTCTTTTCTTGTATAATATTTAAAAAAATATTTAAAGAAAACTTGGAATGTTGTCTTCATTGACATGTTGATGCTGATCTAACAAATCTAGAAGTATGACTGAATTAAGAACTTTGTAATGAGAGAGAAACTAAATCTGTGAATTTGGACATTTAATTTGCAGACTAACTTGAAAGTTTCTTAGATTAAAAACACCCATGAAATTACAATTCTCATTTTACAGGAAATTGTTTGTTTAAATTCTTGTGTATAATACTCATGCATCAGGTTAGAACACATAATTTTTATTGTTATTATTATTATTATTATTATTATTATTAAAATGGATGCATCCTTTTAAGAGACAATTATATGTTGCCAGTCCAAAACCATCTGTTGTCAAGAAGGGCAGCTTTAATGAATTAGAAAAACAAAATATTATACAGCAAAATAACACTTTCTTTTTTGCTCAAAATTACTCACTTTTATTGGTTATATGTCTTAAGAATTTTCTGGTTATTTTCTGACTCTAGTTTTGTAGTTCTCACTTCACTTATTAATTAGAATCACATACTGCAGTGAATCTTATACATACTTTCATACCTTTATTTGCATATCCCTGATATTTGCACAAAATGTTATTTTCTTTTTGTTTGTCATAACTAAATTGGACTACATATTCAATGATGTGTGTGTGTGTGTACTTTCTAATCATGTGGCAGAAACAAATAACATGTTTTATTCCCTGAAAGCAAATATCAGTGTCTTCAGGATGTCTTTTGTGCAAATGAAATTGTCAAAAAGCAAGACTCAAAATAGAAATGTTTACCAAAAGTTAAAAATGACTGAAAGATATAAAACTTTGTCAGGTAACATAAAGTACATGCTTTTTAGAAACATCAAGTATTTTTCTTTTATTAAAGCTAATAGTGTGTGAAGACCTTGTGTCATCTCTAAATATCAGAAAATGGAGGGACTTACCTAGATATAGCTCATGTAATGTTATCACCTACAAGATTTTAGCTGTCAGTAATAATAAAATAGTACAAATCAGAATAGTCATACCTTTCAACTAGTCGAGGTTGAAATTTCTATTTATATTTTGACTGTGTATCAAATATTACAAAAAGTTGTCATAACCACATAGTATTATCACTACTAGGAAATGTTTTCCCTTGTGTTTTTAGGTGTTTCATATTTATATGCATAGCTTACCATATATATACTTGTTTATAAGCCAAATAATTTAGAGAAAATAAATCTGAAAAAAGGTGGATTGGTTTATCCTCTAAGAAGGTCTAAACTTGATTGACTACTGGTATATATTGTTATGATAGATTGCCAAGGACAGGTCTTCAAAGATCACAATCCTAACCCCTCAGATCACCTGATGTGAATATGACCATCCATTGAGATGGAGTAGCAATAATCAGATTTTCAATGTGGCTGTATTTTTGGGTCAGCTTATGCACAGGCCATGCACTTTTAATCTTTTACTTATTCAGTTGTAGGGGTTTGGCTTATACATGAGTATATGTGGTAGTTATTTGTGAAATGGAAGTGGAATGTACTTTATATACAGGTTTGATTCACATTTAGTAATCAGAAATTATCTGATTTTCTAATTATAATTTTTATTTTATTTTCACACACTATCGCATTATAGTATGTGGTTTATTGGTATTTTAAAGGCATAACCTCTTTCAGTTTTGCAGCAAGCAGGAAGGAATCCAACAAGTAGGACAATATCAAAATATTGGAAGAAAAGTACAGGTAATTTTAATGTTAGTTGTAATTTTCATTCCTGACTAGGCAGGTGAGAACATGGATCATTTCTACTCATATTATTGATATATCATTTGACGATATTTTGAAACCCATGGAAGGCACTGTCAGCCTCGAATAGTCACCAAAGATGCAATTCAGAATATTTTGTTATGTATATAGGGACTCTTAGAATAATCAGAGTACCTTGACATACAGTTTTTTATACTGCCTTATCTGGGTTTAAATTGAGCACCCTTTATGAGTCCAGAACTATCAACTCCTAAAATTCAAGAGTCTTCTCTTTTTTTAAGAGTTCCAATCTCAATCTAGAGTCTTTAACTTGTTAATAACTTATTGTAAACTTATTTTTTGTAATTATTTTTTTATACCATACTACATCGCTCCCTCGATACCTCGCGCACAACGGGGTCCAAAAACATTGACCGCACTATAAGCGAGGGCGCGAGTTACCGAGTGACCTATAAAAAAAAAACTAATAAAGAGATGGGAGATCGACAGAGAGAGGCAAAAGGGGGGGGGGTGCATTGTTGAATGCTCATTTTATAATCGTTCTGAAAATAACTGAATAAATATTTCTTTATAAAGGTGTTGTTCGTTTTTCTTTATAAATTACATGTACCTTTAATTTCTGATAAAATATCTTGAAAAGATCGTAAAAACAAACATTATTCCACGAGGTATCGGTACTCTTAACATGTGTATCGCTCAACACATTGTGTATTACATCACTGCTTTTTGTGTTGATTTGGATACATTCTAGTTTTATTGTTTGTTCAAAATGAATGAGATTTCTTTTATCAAAATAGATAACATTCATATCGAAAAACGGCAACTATCACTAGATAGATAGATAGATAGATAGATAGATAGATAGATAGATAGAGTAAAATGTAAAAAACTAAATTCACAAAGATAAACCATTACCAACTATGAATTTAATGGGTCTACTCTAAACGTCAGACATGTAAAAAAAAAATAAATAAATAAATAAATCATCCGATAGAATAGACCAGCCTCATCACAATGATAAACTTGGTCATCTGTAATATCCATCATGGGTCAGTATCTCTCGGAGTTGGTTGGGATAACTATATGCAACCACCTGATTTGCTGAGTGTATCTCTCCCAACAATGAATTTTGTTTTATTCCATGTCGGTGCTGGAATCTCCAAAGCCATCCATGGCTTGCCATGAAATCTGAATCAGTATCCATAGTTTGGGCCATTTTCTCTGCCTGGGCCTTGAGAATTGTTCCTGAAATCGGAACACAACCATGTGTACACAGCATCATCTAAATCTGTGTCGTTTGCAGTGCGTGCCCGTTTCCGTTTAAATCCATCATCAGAATCAACTTCATGCAAATAATCCAGAAATTTCTCCTATTCCTTGAGCCAACCTCTGAGTGTTGACTCGGCAAGTTTAAGTTCACTACAAACTATTGATCTTGATTCACCATTACGAACCCTCTGTATGACAGTAAGCTTTTCATTCAACGAGTATGACTTTCGCTTGATTCCCTTGCTCTCCATGATCACATTTACAAATGATTAGGATAAATTTCTGATTAATATATACTTTAATGACAATAAGTATATACTATTTGAAACCATGTTCGATTGGTCCAATTAATTTCATTGATGTTGAGACAAGATATTGACCACAAGAATTTATGCATGTAGGATTTGCATTCCTTTGAACTTTTGTATTAAACATCTTTTACGTCATTTGATACAAAAGACTGACTTAACGTGATAAAACAAAGCAGGTTTATTTTAATTGATTTTTTACAATGCAACATACACTTCCCCAAGTCGTCAATCAAAATGCAGCTGCACTTAATTAGGTTCTCACAGATGTGCTTGTGGACATCGATGTGACGGTCAATTGAATCTTTTCATGTTTGAATATAAGAGAACATGCAACGATTATACTGCTTACACTGCAACACAATGAAAAGATTAAAACACTAATTTCTCCTGACAAGACATATTTAATTAGTATTCATTTAATTCAGTGTTGCCACCTGTCAGCATTTACTATAATTCATTGATCGCTGTTTCGCCATATACATATGCAGTATTATTATTTACAGTGAACTGAGAACATATTTTATCTGACGATTCCTTATTAAAACCTGAAAATTTCATGATGTTGATTCTAACTTTTTGAGCACTAACCACCATTTACGATAAAACGGGCGATATATTAAGGTTTCATTCACCAGTTCTGATCATGATTTTCTTCATTTGTTAAAAAAAAATTCTTTAAAAAAACGGGATCCACGCCGGACACCGCGTTATAAGCGGGTTCGTGAGTTATCAGGGCGCGAGTTATCAAGGGAGCGGTGTAATTGTTAATTTATAATGTATCGAGAGATAGGTAGAGTGATAGTAAGGTTACATACATACACAAATGACATATACACCCTTTTTATTGGTTAAATGCATATACAAAATATTAATTGTTTTTAAAATACTTTATGTAAGAACCCACTGATTTAAAAGATTTCTTGGTAGTTTCATATTATTAGTTTGAGTTTGAGGTTTTCCCTTTCTATGGCAGTTTTGAAAAATGATGGGAATTCCCCCAATGAGAGAGAGATATTATTAACATCAGTTAGTGAAGGCAATATTGGGTCTAACCACTCAAGCAGCAGTGATGTTGGAATTGGATCAAGTTCACAGGAATTTGGTGCATTCTTTATCATGATTGTCCATACTAAATCAATAGAGACAGGTTCAAATGCTCCTGATGGTTGTTGCTGAAATTCTGTAACATAACTGTATGGTGACGAGTCAATTGAAGTTGTATTGTCAAGCTAGTCTCTAATGGTTTCTACTTTGTCACGGAAGAAAGTTGCAAATAGGTCCAGAAGGTCTACTGGAGAGAAAGTAGTTGGAAGTGGTGTACATTTGTTCCTTGACATTAGTTTGTTAGTTATCTCGAAGAGCTCTTTGCAGCTGGAACTCTCCGTGATCTTAGTACTGTAGTGGGATAATTTGGCTAAATGGACTATGTTTGTGATGTTCTTCTTAGCGGCTACGTAGATTTGTTTATGAATAGTGAGTATGATGGAAAGCCAAAGCCTCGCTGCTTTACGGTGGTGTATTTTAGCAGTGTGTAGCTGGTCCCTAACACTGCTATACCACGGAGAACACTTTTTAATTGATACTCTGCATTTTTACTAATGAATATCATAGTAAAAGCTAAAATAAGGCTACATTTTGATTTTTATGATAGAGGTGCTAAGAAAAAGTAGCTATTATGAGTATAAATAAACATAATGTATGTATTTTTATTAAACAAATGTGATGTCAGCCAATATTTCTACATTTTTTTTCCCCACTGGACTGTACATTGGGGAATTTGTTTTATTATCTACTTTAAGTTCTTACAACAAACATGGTTCCAATGAACTTTGATGACACAATTCAAACAATTTACTTACAATACATATTTTTGTTATTAAAGGGGCTGCCATCTATAACAAGATGAAAATTTAGAACTTTGTATGCTCCTAGGGTGCCATCTAATATCTAGAACCACATGTATTTTGAACCATTATATATTGTGAATTATTTATTCTTGTGAAATGACAATGTTTTAAGAAGTGAATAAGGATGTAACACTGGGCTTCATGGTATTTTCTTTGAATCGATATTATCACACATTTGATAAACCAGTTCAGTTATCCAGAACTGTGTTATAATGTTGCACATAATAATGAGAGAGAGAGAGATGTATTTACATGTACACAACCCCTTTTCTATTCACTTAATGTTTAAATCATCACATCTTCGCATACACCATTTCTGTGAGTAAATCATGTGGTGATATATTATACTGGGGTCACATTTTTTTTTTTTTCTCTGGCATCATATTAATTTTTTAACAAAATACATTATCATAAACTCCTCTTCTTTCTTTTGATAGTGCCATGGGGTTAGTGACCATAAATGGGGACACATTTTGATTAAAGTCATTCATATGAGTTTTTCATAATCATTTATATTTCCATGACCCCATTACCCATTCACTTCAGGTATTAATTATAAGATAGTTAAGTGCCTTTAAATTTCCTTAATATTTCCTTTATATTTGTACAAAATCCAATGAATGAAATGTCAGTTTTGATGCACCTAGTTTGTTTGTTTATTTTATTAGGATTTTTAATGTAGCTTTAACAATTTTTCAGTCATATTGCTACTATGTCTGCATTGAGGCAGTTTATAGTGATGTCTAGCACTGGGACATCATGCCAGACATCTAGCATGCCACCCAGTCACATTATCCTGACACCAGGCCGACCAGTCCTAACACTAACTCTTAATGCTGAGTGTCAAGTGAGGCAGCTGTTAGTACCATTTTTGTAAGTCTTTGGTATGACTTGGCTGGGGATTGAACCCATAACTTCCTGCTTCCACAGTGGGTGTTCTAACCACTAGACCACTGGAGCTGTTTGGATGCACCTAGAATACAGTATTTATATTAGGCACTAACATGTACAGTTCTTCACTGGTTAGCTTTCTATTGGTACAGTTCTTCACTGGTTAGCTTTCTATTGGTACAGTTCTTCACTGGTTAGCTTTCTCTTGGCACAGTTCTTCATTGGTTAGTTTTCTGTTGGTACAGTTCTTCACTGGTTAGCTTTCTATTGGTACAGTTCTTCACTGGTTAGTTTTCTATCAGTACAGTTCTTCACTGGTTAGCTTTCTATTGGTACAGTTCTTCACTGGTTAGTTTTCTTTCGGTACAGTTCTTCACTGGTTAGTTTTCTATCGGTACAGTTCTTCACTGGTTAGCTTTCTATTGATACAGTTCTTCACTGGTTAGTTTTCTATCGGTACAGTTCTTCACTGGTTAGTTTTCTATCGGTACATTTCTTCACTGGTTAGCTTTCTATTGGTACAGTTCTTCACTGGTTAGTTTTCTATCGGTACAGTTCTTCACTGGTTAGCTTTATTGGTACAGTTCTTCACTGGTTAGTTTTCTATCGGTACATTTCTTCACTGGTTAGCTTTCTATTGGTACAGTTCTTCACTGGTTAGTTTTCTATCGGTACAGTTCTTCACTGGTTAGTTTTCTATTGGTACAGTTCTTCACTGGTTAGCTTTCTATTGGTACAGTTCTTCACTGGTTAGCTAAAATACAGGAAAAATCAGATGAAAGATATTATTGATTCTCTTAGGTCTACAATAAAAAGGAATATAAAAGCTTATTGGCTCAATTATTATGGCAATAATTTTATGTTTAGGATATAACATCATTTCATACACACCTGCCAACATAATTCTTACAGCTAATGGTGTCATGGAGAGCAAGAATTGAGGATGCATTATGGTTAAAGCGTTTCTAGTATTGTTTTTATTTCTGTAACACCATACATGTTTCACTTCATATTTGGAATGTAAGATCCTCACATGCTTACCCCAACTCCTGTGTGGGAGACATGAGGTAAAAAAATCATAGCGAAGGCACATTTTGGTTGAAAGTTTTTTTTGTATTATATGAACTCTTTTATCAATTCACTTCATATTTGGAACACATCATCTTCACATATATCTCATCTGTAAATACAACTCCTGTCCTAGGATTTTGTCCTTAGATGGTGTCATGGGGTCAGAAATTGTAATGCGGACAACATATTTATTTCTTCACATTTATCTCAACCAATTCACTTCATGTTTGGACTATAATATTACCATTAATTGACTCTATGGATTTTACAACTCCTACCCCAAAGTCAGGTCTCTGGGTCTGGTAGTGGGATCACTGTGTAGGAGGTCTTTTGTTGTCAAGAATGCTTTAGTGAAAACTTATTTTCTGTATGATAATTGGGTGTTTATAGTAGCTATTACAGATTAAAAGCTTCAAGGAGCTATGTAATCCATGATTATATTCATTTCGTTGTTGGTACCTGGTTTTGGCAAGAAAAGACCTTAAAGCTGCTAACCTTTTACCATCTTTAGCTGATCCCTATAATTTTGTATGATCTGTACCTTAATATTGCAGTGGAGTTATCCTTTAACAATTCTTTTACTTTATGCTTGATCTTTACAACTTTTCTCTTATGACTTTAATTGTTATAATTTACAATATTCTCTGACATGACTTGATACACTGTATTATGCTTGATAGTGTGATTCAGTCAGGGTTGTGTTGATGTTGTGATAAACAATACTAGTTTACGGGTTGTGTAATTTGCCTTTTGAAATATTAAACAGTGCATATGTGATCTGCTTTCTAAAGTGCAATCTTTGTCATGTAGAATATCTTCTCTTTCATTATAATTAAAGATACATACTTGAAGAAACTTTTGCCTATGTTTGGAATGTGTAATAAAGGAATGAGCATTTAAACATGTGAACATTGGACACACATCATGTCCATCTATGGCACTATGTTGTTAACATCAACATAATTAAATCAAAAGTTTTCTTCATTAGCGGAAAAACAAAGGAATCGATTCCAATTACAGTGTAATATAGTCCAAAAACTTGGATAAGAAGGCATGTATAATTTGATTCTCTTTGTTATTTGGGCATATTAAATTATCCTAGTAACCAAATCCAGTCTGCACGGACAACTTTTATTCGTCATTGTTATAAAGGACTGCTCCCATTAGATGCCCATGCTGGTGAATCTATTCAATTAGTTCATTATAAAACAGATGTACCCAGTAATTATTAAACAAAATCAATAAAACTTTACAGGAAATTGCACTTAAATTTTGTACTGTAACAGAAGATTGTACTGAACTGCATGTTTTTGTTCAAGTAATTGTAAATCATCATTATCAAGTTGCTTGGGCTAGTCTTTATTATGGTTTTGACTATATAATATATCCAGAAAAAAACCCATTCCTTTTGTCAGAAATCAGATGCTAATAATCAACTGGAGACACATAAGTTTATATATATGCTATCACAGTATCAAGATCCTGTAGATAAGCTATGGAGTGTTTGATCCCTGCATTCATACACATACCCATATACCAGTAGTTTTAGATTGCAGCATTTTGATGTGAGTAAAAGATTTCTTATTGCAGAATTCTGGCTTTAATATATATTATTAGGGAGAAACATTCTAAATATGCATAGTATGCTTTTTTTACACTCTGCTGGTCATACACCAGACTAGCTAATGGTATTGCCTTTTGTCTGTTGTTGATTTATCTGTAAATACAAGTATCTTACTCCTACTCCTTCTAAACTGCTTAAAGAATTCCATGAAACTTCATTTACACATTCATCTCAAAGTCTAGTTGTCTTAAATGAAAATGTTGCTGCTCAGGAATCCAATCTGGTCATCATAGCAGCCATCTTGAACATTTCTTTTGTTGCAAGTCCTTTGGCTTCTTGACATCAAATATGACCACTCTGGTGGCCTAGTATTTAGAGCATCTGCCTCAGAAACAGGAGGTTTGGGTTTGAACCCTGGCAGAGTCATACCAAAGACATAAAAATAGTACTTACAGTTGCCTCACTAGGCACTCAGCATTAAGAGGTTAGTGTTAGGACTGGTTGGCCTGGTGTCAGGATAATGTGACTGGGTGGGACATCATTCTACATGTCTGCGGCATGATGCCCCAGTGCTAGGCATCACTATAAACTGCCACACTGCAGACACCATATTGATATATGACTGAAAAATTGTTAAAGCTACATTAAAAATTACACACACACACACACATACACACACACACACACACACACACACACACATAAAATATTTCCAGCAGAGTAGCCATCTTGAAAATCATGTTATTACCACTCTTAACGGAATGGATAGTTGCATCAGCATATTTTGATTCAGCTAAAAGCCTTCTTATGATGTCTAGATGGTCATAAATGAATCGTTTCAGTCTGACTTGTAATATGGATATTTCAGCAGCCATTGTGAAAATTTTATTGCTTTTCCTCCTGAATGGAAAGACACATGAACTGGGGTTTCACCAGATAACTTCTTAATATGTATACTTGGTACCAATTGAAAATGTTTCTGATGTGACATCCAATATTACCACCATATAATTCAGCTTGAAAATCATGTTCTTGCTACTCTTTTGAATTGAAAGAATGCTGACATGTGGTTTTCACTTGAAAACTTAAAGTATTTAGTTTTTGTCATTAATGAAAATGATGTTGATCTATCATCAGATATAGCTGCCATAATCTCACTAATTCTGGTGAATGCATGGTCATATTAATATAGGGTTTTCACCAAAAGTCTTTTGTTGGTATCTGCTTTGCTCAAAATGAAAATTATGCCAATCATACATCCAGTTTGGTTGTTACGGTGGCTGATTTGAAAAGCTTATAGTTCAAGATTATCAGAGATGGTTTTAATACACAGCAGTTGAAAAGAAATGGTCTTGAATTCTTGGAACTTTTTTTTAAAGTTTAAGCATTTTCATTGATATGTTTCTTTTGAATATATGTTTAATTATTTTCTTTCATGACTTTCAAAGAGCATGACAGAGTTGTGTGGTGTTTAAATGTCAAAATAGTGATAGAATGAGGAATTTATGAAAATGTGTTACATGTATAATCAATGTATGACAGTGCATTTGCTGAGTAATATCAAAGTGTGTGGTGAAAAAGAGCTTTTTTAAGCTGGATATAATTACACATTTTTGAGCTATTTAACTGATATTTTTGTGGTGTTTTTCTCAGAGAACCTGAGCTTTGATGAGTTTGTGGATATCTGCAGGAAGGAGCCCCCCACCTCAAGAGATGATCTCATGAAGGCATTCCGCAAAATTGACCTAAATGGAGATGGCTTTTTATCTGTCGAAGAACTTATGAAAGTCCTAACCACAGTAAATACTGTCAAAACTCCTCATGACCAGCTTCATTTTTTTATATCCCGCATATTATCATGAAAAGAAATGATCACTATAGACCTTGTGTTTCAACCTATCAACCCATTCTGCCACAATATAATCCAAATAATGATCACAGCCACTTTTATTGTTATCAGTCTTAGTATATAACTACAAAATATAACTTTCTATCAGTACAATAAATATACCACCTTAGAAGTCTTAATATCACAGTACTCACATGTTTTTTATAATCTGATCACAAAAATCACCTGCAGATTTCATAGCAAACATTATGTGATTTAACCCCTTACGAAAAAAAGATAAAACTGCTGGATCAGTACTAAATTATTATGTCCTACAGTAAATTCATACTACAAGTAAATGTTAAATTTTTGCCTCCATGAGTTCTTGTGTATTTTTTTTGCACAAAATGACCATTATCAATCATGGTATTGTTATTAAATTCAGCAATTTTGTATATAATAGCTATGGAATTTTCTGAGGGGAAATTAACAGAATTCCTTTCAAGTATTCTTGAAATGCATGCACTATATAAATAGGGCTTTATGAGATGACTTGTATGTGAAGATGCCAGATTATATATATGCTGGTCAGACATGAATTTATTTTGTAGTGTTTAGTTTATATGGTATTTCATTTCTAAATACATGAAATTTACATATTTGCTTAAGATCTTTCATATGAACTAAATAATCAGAAATAGACATACACCTTTTGGGCAGTTTGAAATTGTTGGATTATCAATGAAGTTTGGAAAATATTTTAATTGGGATTAATACATTTCATTCCTATATTTTCTTTAATCTCGAAAGACAAAAAGTATTAATACCTGACATAGAGGACACACTTGTGATAGGTATCCTCATGTTTCCTACACAAATAATTATTAGTTCCTCTGTGACCAGTTTATACTCTTTTATTAGACTTTTTTAAAAAGTCATTATGCTACATTTTTAATTACTTAAATAGGTTTAGTACATGTTTATATATGAAATTGTCTTTCATGCCTGAATCTGTCTTGTGACTTTTCAGAAAGGAGAAAAGATGTCCCGATCAGAGGTGGAAAAGATGATCAAAGAAGTTGATGAGGATGGAAATGGAAAACTGGACTATGGAGAGGTATGATTTATTTCTGAGTAGACTGTATAGTTGAGTAGATGAGTGTTATATTGTACTCGATGATTGATCTTGAGAAAATGCAAAAGAGGTGTATAATGTTAAGTATATTTAATATATATTGTGTTCCTGACTTTTTGTCAAGGTTGTGATTGAGGATTGGAAATTGAGTTTTGCCTACATTAGTTTAGTGAAGATTATAGTTACAGGTAAAACCCGTTATAATGCAACTTAATTTAATGTGACCTCTCTTTTTAAGTTCCTAAATATGTGCTATCTGAAAAGCCGATTATTTGTATCCCAAGCAGATTTTTAATCCCAGTACTGAATTTAATGTTGACTTAACTTCACCATGCACCATTTCCACCATATTGGCTTGTATAAAATTAAAAATTGAAGTATATTTGACATCTGATGAAACTTGGCAAGCAAAACAAATGATATATGATCAAGAGGTTAGATGCGATTCTTCTTATATCACGATGTTCTTATTTGGACTCTTATAATGGGGTATGCCTGTAGTACACACAATTTTTACTAGAATTTGAGTTCAAGGGTTAGCATGATTTTTCATAGGAAATGATTTGCCTGTACAGAACATTTAATTAAGACCTATTCAGGTTATATATGACTGCCATTTATATATATATATATATATATATATATATATATATATATATATATATATATATATATATATATATATATATATATATATATATATATATATATATATATATATATATATATATATATATTCTATTTAAATAGCCAAGGGAGGCAACTAAAACTTTACTGAATGTGCAGTTTTGTGAATACTGTCAGAATGATCTGTAAAAAAAGTCATTCATAAATTTATGATATTTATTTTACTTCTAATATTCATTATTTTTAATATCCATGCCACATTATTTCTGTGTGACAAGAAATTATTATTTATCATGTGGTAATGCAAGTTTCTAACACTCTTCCCCATACCCGAACTGTCAGTGTTCATCAATAATGGTTTCCTTCACTATCTCATGTCCTCAGGTATGGTGTGGTAGATGTTTATAGTGAACATTGCTCACAAGTTATTGAGGGGAAGATGTACTTTTTAAAAACTTTTCTTTGTGATTATTTTATTTTTATCTTACTTAAATAATCTTTCCAAGATCTGTATGATTTTTGTGTGTGCATCAACTTGAAACAAATCTGGCTTACAGTTATTTTTACAGTGCACCATATTTTTTCTGTGTATCTATCTCTTTTTCACTAGGTTATTGAAGAAGATCATTTCTTCTACAACAAGGTATTTCTGCCTTTAACCTGCAACCATGTTTCAGTTTAAGCCGTTTTAATTTGGAATTTATTTTCTGCTTGTACTGTCTTAGAACACTAGCTACAAATGGTAAATGCCTGAAATGGATTTATGTAGCATTTGCATGGAGTAAATAATGGAATAGTTGAAAGTATCAGGCATGGATAAAAATGGCACTTTTTATATTGGAGTTAGATATAATCATGATCTCTTGCTGCTAAAGTCAGCTGGTCATATCTCAGAAAAGCTTGTACAATGGCTTTTTGTCTGGTTTTCTGGCATTCAGTAGCACAAGTTTGTTATCACAACTCCTAAATGACTTGGAGGGTTGCCACCAGACACCAGACATTACAAGCACATTCATCCCATGGTTTAGTTGGTACGAAATAAAATTGCTGCCTATCATGGCAGCCGTTGAAAATATTTTCATTATTTATGGTCATTATCAGAATCGGGTTTCACTTCAAGCCGTTTTATGATGTCTGGTTGGTCTTAAACAGAAGACGATACACATTCAGCATCAAAGATCAGCACACTGGCTACTTGTTGTACTTGTATTCCTTTTTTCATTGGTATCTATTTGACTTGCATGTGGAGATAATTATTTGCATCAATGTTTTTAGTTAAGACAGAATGATAGACTCATCTCCGTTAATGAGAATAGGATTTCAATGCATAAAGTGAAGGGGGGGGGGGTATTTACATGTGCCTATTGCTTACGTTTCTCTAGTTCCTGAATTGTTTTTTTTAAGTTATTATTTAATCTTTGAGTCGTATATGAGAGTTTCCCTGTCTCTGTGTGTGTGTGTGTGTGTGTGTGTGCTAAGAACTGCAGTGAAACTTGTATCTGCTCTTTTCTCTTATTTCACAACCATAATATGAATATATGTTTCATCAGTATAAACTAGGAATAATAGCCATTCATTCTTGCAGTCAGAAATATACATTTTCCCAAGTTTCTTTAAAGGACTCCAAAAATGTGGTTGAAATATACTTTCAATTCAAGATTACTTTACTGTGTATTACTTGACACTGATGCATGAAGTTTTTTTTGTGTAGCTATGTTTGGTTGCTATTTTTTTGCTGATAATCCTATATTTCCCGAAAAATGGATGAAGGCTTCGGGTGTTTGCTGCGTTCATGCACATTACAGTTACTGTTGAGCAGTCTGATAAAATATGAATCATTTTGAGTAATCCCATGAAATTTGATGCGTCTGATGGATTTTTCACTGTTTATATTTAAATCCATAATGTTATCATGTCACCTGCAATATTACTGCATTTCTAGTAACAAATGGCCAAACAATAAATGTGACCTTGACCTTTGACCTACTTCTTTCCTCTGCTAACATGTGATAAATCTGAGTATGATATATGGAAACATGAGATTATTTTTTTGTGGTATACACTTGTGCTTGATATGCTTCACAACTTGGGATTACTCATTGTGTCAACCCCTGTACTTGATATGCTTCGAATGCTGTAATTACACATTGTGATATACCATTGTACTTGATATGCTTCGAATGCTGTAATTACACATTGTGATATACCATTGTGCTTGATATTAAGATTCACTATAGAGTGGAATAACTTGTGTTATATGATGTGTTTAAGCGTGTTATACATGTATATTGTTATCTTTCTTTTCCTCTTTCCAGTTAGATAAATTAGGTTGACATTTCTTTATGATAATGTAGTCAAGGTTTCTTGTTTTCTCATCTGTATTCAGTGCTAGATTTTCCCCATGATAACCTCATTTTGGATATAATAGGTTCAGTATTTCTGCAGAAACAATCATTACAGATAATGGTGTTCTTAATATCCTGAATCAGATTAAATGTGTTGGGTTCTTTTGCATATTTAGGGCAATCATTACCTTATTTAGAGATGTAATTTAGACAAGCATTTTATAAAGGAAAAGATGGATTATTTTTAGACTTTAGAAGGTTTGATACTTTGAGTATATTATTTTGGTGATATATTTTATTATCAAAAACAGTCTTAATGTTGTGAAACAAAATTAATATTAGAACTGGCTCTAATCAGGAGCATAAAATGTTTGAATATTTAGATGGATTGATGTAAATAGTCATCCAATGACTGTAACCATTGACCTCTCAACTAAAATTTAAACAGTTGCTTTCTGAGACTTTGCTATCAGGGTCATTGACCTTCAGGCACTGGGATATTTCTTCCATCAGATGCATTTGGAGGCAGAGTCTGATAGATCATTGTATTTTAGCTTTTGTAAAATAAATTCATAGACAAAACATAGTGATTTGATTGAAAGCATTTAATTTCATCATGCCTTTCAAGATCACATGACCTGTGGTCGTCTATAAATAGAGAGCAGCAAAATCCAAAACCAAGTTGGTCCCTCAGCAAACAAATATGTGGTTTTTAATTGTTTTGAACAAAAGATATAAAAGATTTGATTAACATCTATGAAGCAGAAACATGGATGCTTTCATTTTTATTGCTTCACGCACCAGCAATGAGTCATACACAACAGCACTGGAAGGACAGTCATCTTAACTCTTTAATAGCTACAGGCATTGTTTTGACAGCGACAATTTGTGATGAAACTGGTGTCTTTCTTGCTGCTTTTGTTAAGCTGCAGATACTGTTTCATTATAATATTTGATAATCTTGATAACTCCAGCCCTAAATGTAAGTTGTCTATTTTAACAGACTTGGAAGGCAGAATTATACTGTTTGTATACCATTATGTCGCCTGAATCCATCAAAGAGATAAGCTGACTCATCTTCTAGTGATGTATTGCTTTTTTCAGTGACTTCTCAAAGTTGGCATTAATATTAGACTACATTTGTATGAAAAAATAGATCAGGTTATCTCTGAGAGACATTAAAATTGAAACAGTTAACTTTCAAGACTTAAAACACATTTGTACAGTTTGTTGTTATATGGATAACAACAAACTCATTTTTTTTGGGTACATGTACAAGGATAAAATTTACCGGTAAGAACTGGCATATACTGGTATAATGGAATCTCAGTCATCACAGTGACATCAATGCCTATTTAATAAACTTTATACCAATACAGTAATTAACTTGTATTCACATTTTACTATTTTTCCTTGATTTTATTTATGTTTGGTACCTATCAGGAAGGATCATTTGCATACTACACAAACTTCATGAAATTACAGTACTTCACTCAGTTGAAAATGTAAACTTTATTTCATAAGAATATGTGTGTATTTTTGTCTTAGGGCACTGGGCTGATTGCCAAACAGTTGAATGCTTATAAAGTGCAGCTGATGGTACACATTTACAGATGGTGATATTTAAAGAAAAAGCATTTGGCAGGTGTTACCGTACTGCCCATTTCTTAAAATAGCACAATCTTTTGTTTTACTTTCAAGCTCATATTGGTACATGTAATAGGTGTGATGCACTGGTCACTTCTGCATTGGACATAGCAATTCCCAGTAACTAAGAAGACTCAGTGGAGATTGATGCACCTTTCTTGTCTTTCAAAATGGCTTTAGACTTTGCTTGTCATTTAACTGGGAGGTCTCCAATACCCTGTTGAAAAATTCCTGCCAATAATATTAGTTTAGTTATTGTGCAATGATAAAAATTGTCCCTCATTTGGTAACCAGATTGCTGTTGTCATAGAAACTTGTCTCTGAATGGACAGATGTTCATGGAATGCAAATTTGTAAATCCTGACAGATACAATAGTGTCCTTAATAAAAACAGTATATTCTGAGGTGCATGTTTTCAGTGCTACCGTTAGGTCTTTCATGTGGACAAAAGAAGGGGACCTCCTTTTGATCTAGTGGTCTAATGCACTCAACAGATCACTGTCATCTCAACTCTTTCTGCACAGGTTTGAGTCTCAGGCATAGCCATCTATCATGAGTATCTGAGTAGCTTCCAGTAGGTCGGTGGTTCTTCCTGGGATTTTTCCTCCACCAATATACTGACCACCACGTATAACCTGTCATTTGCTGAAAAATCGACCATAACATTTAACCAATCAATTGACAAAAAGAAGGTTAATTGCTTAAACTTTAGGCTTTTCTTCCTTTACTTTGCTACCAACATCAGGAACATTTGAAGGCATATCTTGAAATGTAAGGCAGTTGTCTGTATATGTGAGACAGGAATCATTCCTGAGAACTGATATTTATTTCTGATGCCATAGTACATAACTGTTTTAAATCTTTAACTTTATCTCTTTGGTTGCCTGATACAAATTTAAGGTGACTGTATCATGCTAATAAAGCACCATGGAGACACAGGACATCATCATCATCCATAATCATTTAAGATGGGTGCGAGTCTCAGGTTTGGCCAATGTGGGTATGTGAGAAAACTTGCCAGTAGCTTCTCGTGGGTGGATGGTTCTCTCTGGGTCAGTTTCTCAGGTTCTTCCTCCACCATTAATACTGGGCACCATGTATAAACTATCATGTGCTGAAAATAGGCATCAAATCCTACATTAACAACAACAACAACAATCCAGATGACAGGTTTCTGGTAACAATTTCTGTAAACAATACAACAGTATGGCTATCAGAATCAGTTGCCAGGTTTTGATTTCTTAGCTGTCCCAGTACAGTAGAATGCACCATATGCAGTGTGGAGAATTTGTCTGAACACTGAGCTCTAAAGACTTGGCTTCAGAAGGTTTGACAATGTAAGTATTTTGTTGGACTGCAGAACTTCTCAGTCTTTGTCCAAGTAGGTTCAGAAATATCAAATAAGTGGCATTCCATAAGTTCATGTATCCTTCTGTACAGAGTGCTCTGACATAAGGAACAATATCTAATGTATATATTGTGTCTAAAGATTTTAAGATCACTTGCCAGTTTTCCTTCATTTTGTTTGTGGCTGAAGGATAAAAAGGTTTTTGTTTGTCAAATGGCATGCTTGTCTAATGCATGTTTGTTGTCACTTATTAAGTTTGTCAGTAGTCCAAGAATTGACAGCTGTTTAAGTACCATTTTCTCTTCGAATATTTACAATACATTATTCTGACTTGAATGTTGGTTTAATTTGATGCTAATGTTGGTTTAATTTGATGCTAATGTTGGTTTAATTTGATGCTAATGTTGGTTTAATTTGATGCTAATGTTGTGTCAGTGATATTTTCAGTTTTGCAACATGGTGTTGTCTACAACAGAAGAATGTAAACGAAAGTCTTTGAAGATGATGGAGAGAAAAGAAAGAAAGAAAGAAAAGGCTGATAAAGGTAACGTAAAATACATGCATCCCTTCAAAGTATCGTCCATTTATGATGTCACTGTATAAACATGGCAATGCTGCAGTAGCAGGAGTGGTCATATTGGTGTGTTGCAGGACCTATTTCCATATATACTGAAATGTGCTTGTCCAAATGTCATCCCAAATCTGTTTTAGTAGGAGAAACAAGAAACTACTAAACAGAGAGCTCATTTAAATTGAAATATTTTAGATTGAAATAAATAAATATTAATTTTAAATTTTATATTTGCTCATTATCATAAGATACTTGAATTAATAAAATCTTTATGCATATTTGAACTTTAAAATAACATTTGATAATTATTTTTTTATAAATTGTTCATAAGAATGGAAGTGAAATTTCTTCATGGTGTGAGATTAAACTCGTATCTAATTAGGAATATGAAGTTGAAAAGCACTGCATTTATTTGTGCAGTTTTCAACATCAGCCAATGCTCAGAATTAGAAATCTATATCCATAATGAATTTGTTTGATTTGTATCTAAAATAACACATTGAGACAATGAATCATGAAATTGACATTTTTTAATTATTAAAAAAATAGGAGCGGTAAATGATTCTTTTTTAGTATGGTTCTTGTGAGAATTTGGTGGAAGCGAATTTCATTGGAGAAAAGTAATTTTTATCTACTCTTACCGTTCAACCAAAACCATGTAAAATTTACCTTTTTTGGGAATATGTTTCCAATTTATGGCCTTAATATTGTTTATGCATACACCAGATTCTCGCTTGCATGGCCATATCCTCTCTGTTGCCCATTTCAATCTATTAGTGAATACTTTGTCTTATGCATATCAGTACATAATAGTTAAGTGTGTCATGGCTGTTTTTATCTTGCTCACATAGGCATGGTAAGACACAGATGTCACTTTTCTGGTGGTGATGGCAGTGTGCAATTTTTGAATATTAGTGAGACCCACATGGGGAGTTTGGGGGTTATACACTATTGCACAGATTTGTGTGAGACACTGGGTTCCATTTAACATTTCTGGCTTGTAGCATGAATTGTTGAATTTGAATGTAATGTATTTCATGAAGAAATGAATATCTCTATTAGTTTATATGTTTAGCTTACCTGACCACAAGGTGAAGTGATCTCATGGTATGATTCTATGCCTGACTTGCATCATCGGTCAACAGTTACTAAAATAACTAGACCAATATCAACCAGACTTGGCTGAGAGCATCTTTCATTGGTTTACAATAATCTTGATATGCCTTCAGATGTGACTGCTGTTACTAAAAATAGAAGTTTGTCAGATTTGATAGATAGCTTTCTGCATGAAAGCCTTTTAAAATATGTCCAAATAATAGATTCTTGTACTAAAAATATACAAATCTTGAAATGACCTGTCCAAACCTGCTGAACAGAATTGGACCTAAAGTTAACAGAAAGTGTTCTGACTTTGAAGCCATTAAAATTTATATAACTGGTATTAAACCACAATGTGAAATGTATTTCTTCATTACAGAATTTGACAAAACTATAGGAAAAGCATTTTTTCCTAAGAGCTTGTAAATTGTTTTACAAACTATTCTATATTCAAATGTGGTTGCTCTTACTAAAAATAAGAAAAAAACATTGAGATAGAAATTGAATGATGGCATAATTTTGCATTTTTTAACAAGTGAAGCTATTCTATTTCCATTGATGGCTGTAGTTATAAAAATAGAAAGCCTTTAAATGACTGAACAGAATTCAGCCAAAGCTTACGAAAATCATTCTTCCATTAAGGTGTTTCATTTTTTAAAATACAAATATTGCTGTCAGTACTAACAATAGAAGAAAACTCAGCAACTTCTCAGAAACCGCCTAACAGATCTTGAGTAAATTGAATAGAAAGCTTCACAGTAGGTATGCTTTTCAGTTTTATATAAAGGATGTCAATCTGTCATCAGGTATGGCAATGTTACTAAAAAAAAAAAAAAAAGAGTACCACTCACCAGTTTTGCTTCCATCATTTGACTTCTGCAAAAGATAATGAGCAAAATTTAACCAGCAATGAAGACTTTCAAGATGTTTGCAAATACATTCCATCAGCTATTCAATTTGGTCACTTTTACCCCACCCCATCCCAAGTTAACAAATAGCATTTAAATGACCTCTCAAAAATTTTCGAACAAAAGTTGACCAAAGTTCACAGAAATCATCCTAATGTAAGGTCCTTCTGTTTGGACAAATGATCCTCATCTATCATCCATTATATACCATCCATTATATCTGCCATTATTAAAATTATTTTATTAAATTTACAAATCTTTAAATTTCACAAGTATCATAATGACCCAGATTTCTTTTACAAACGCTGTAACTTTTAGGTAGCTGTCAACAAAGTGAGCCATCCAAGGCCTGCATGGGTTTCTTGTTTATTTTTCATGTTAATTTTGTAAATCTAACCTTGTATGCAACAACATGTATTTCAGAGGCCATAATGGCCTTTCAGAGCCCACAGACATCCGTGAATGCAGAATCTACTACAGAAAGTGAGAGTGTTGCTTTTTGCTTTTTTTCTGCCATACATGAAATATGCTGCTTCTATGGCTTGTACAAAACTTTTAAGCGTTACTTATGTTTATTCTTGGGCATGAGTGTGATAAAAAGTTCAATAACAAACAATGTAAAGAAAAAGTTTTAAATAATTTTAACAGTCATTGTCAATGTAGAATTTGATTTGATGCACTTCTCCCATCCTGTTACCCATATCCTGAACACATGCAGTTTCCGTAAATGAACATGCTTCTTGAAAACTTTTTGAGATGTCCTTGAACATAAACTCCCCAGAGCTGTATAAACCATGTCCCTTTTTATATGGCAAAACCATTATTTATGTATATTTAGACCAACTATGTGTTTCTATAGGCTATTTTAGCTTGGCAGCTTGGCATTGAACTTATTGAGTGGGACCATAGGCCAATCTTTACATACCATGATCTTTTTAGATCTTATATTCCAGATCTTGTTATGGTCTCTCCAATAAGTATACAGGTTGTGTTGATACTGTTTCTTTCATTGAGACAGAGTACCAGTCAGGGTTGTCTTCATTACTCACAGCCACCCTCCCCACCCCGTTACTTTACCAATAGTTTAATTTCACTGTCATCGTCAGTTGATATTTGCTGTTTTTCATGACCTGAGTGAAATCATAAGTTTGGATGCGCAGTTATTAGACTTGATGCAAAAGGGAGAAAATAAAATGTCAAAATATATGCATTTGATACAGAATTTAATACACAAAGAAGTGACTACATAGAAACCTGCTTAAAAGTTGAATTTTATAGTTAGAAAATTATCTGTTTTATACTGTTTGAAACGAACATGGCCTGAAGATATATACTTCATGCAAGAAATTATTTAATTATTTCTGTTTTATATTACCTTTAATTCAGCAAATAAATGTTCTGACGTGGTTTCAATATATGTATTACTTAAGAAATTATTCTCTGATAAGCATAACTGCATAATCTATTCCCCTTTTATCAACCATTTAATCCATTTCCAATTCATATATTTCATACCTTTCATCCCCTTACAATCGCTGATGCTGAACTGGATTTTTTTTAAAATCCTCTTTTTCCCCATATATATTTGTGTGCTTTGCTAGTGCCCTTTTAGCCTGGATTGCTTAAGGTGCCATAATGGTCAGGGAAAGTGTGTCTTAGGTGCCCTTTATGGCAGATTATCATACCCTTTTGATGATCTGAAGACCTGTAGGAAATACGATCAAATGCAAATTAACACACCTTTTCTTTAAGCAATTTTTTAACAATATTGAAGAACTGAACCATTATCTGGACAAGCAAGACAATAGTATGCCTTGTGCACTGTAAAATACAGTGGTTTTAATTTATATTGTGCATTACAAAACTGCAGAAAATGATACATTGAAGTTTGCAGTGGCATGATAGATTATGTATTAGATCGATATCTCCATGGTTACATTGTGTGCTCGGATCTTGCATTGATATACAAGACACACCTTCCCGTAATGCTTTAGCATAAAGTGAAAACGTTTGATAAAACAACTATTTATTAAAATGAAATCCCTTCTTTCAGAACCATTGAGTTCTTTCATTCATTCATTTATTTTTTGACAACTCCACTGAGGTAATCTATTATTTATGACAGTTAAAAAAATGAGTGCCTCACCGAAGTTGTGGCTGATGCTTACTACTGAACATAATACATAGATTGTACATTAGGACCAACAATACAATTTACGGTGATTGTTGCCTAGGGTTTATTTTTTTTATGCTTCTACACTATAAATGTAATACAGATTCAGGATTTTACAGCTGAAAAAAAATAATGCAAAACATTTGCTATCTGTATATTTTAACCATTCTGAAAACCAAAATTTATTTGTGAACTCCACATTTCATCAATCAAGATAATTAACATACATCTGTATATGTATATAGGTATGTCTTTCAATATCTCAAACTCAAAGTTGCCATCTGTCTTTCCCTAACTTTTTTTAAAATTAGAACAGTTATGGTCGCTGATTCATTACAAAGGACAGTTACTGTAAATATGAATACTTGCTTCATGTATTTTTTGTTTGAAATACAAAGATGGTTTATCATTAATGTAGGGTAAATATTTATTCCTATCTCTATACAGGCACTACCAAAATGGGATCTACTGCATCAGTGAGATCTCAAATGGCAGAGCCAAAACATAGTAAGGAATTTGTTTTATAAAAATTTTAAAACTAATTTTGAATTTATTTATTTATGTTACTTATGAATTAAAAAGTGAATTGGTTAACAAATTAAAAAATAGACTTTGTGATTAAAATTTTTATTGGTTATTTAATTGAATTATTATTGGAATGTAAAATATTACATATTATATGTATAATAGATGATTGATTGATAGGTTGTTGATTGATTGATAGACAGCTCTTTATGAAAAGAATTTACTTACGTTTCTCCATATAAACATTAAAGACCTTTTCATGCAATGGAATTTAAAATTGTTCTTTAATGTTAGTTGCAAAGTAAATACATTTTCATTTGAAACACTTAAAAACCTTGAGTCATGGTATTCTGAAGGTTTGATTATAAATATTTAACACACTTCTGTCTTATACATATAATGTATGTTTATAATAATGTATAGATTCTTCTGTGAGATCCTTGTTGCTGAATTCTAATGTTACTGCCTTTGTACAGGTCCATTAAAAACTGGGTCCACAGTGTCTCTTAGATCCCAAAAAGCTGCTGCTGAAACTGAGAGTAAGAAACTTAATTTTGAAAAGTGTTACTGCAGTTTGGACATTTGTGGTGTTCTTATAAAGTTTGTACAGTATTTTCTTTTTCATCTGGCAGGAAATGTGACTGAATTGCATGGTCTAATGTTAAAGTGGTTTAGTAGTTTTCTTTCTGCAATTCTTGTGTAAAAAAATATGTTGATTGATGTTTCACAATTTTTGTCTTAAGCAAATCCTACAACATATAGAGGGGCTCCATGTGGCCAAGTGGTCTTCAAGCACTCACCATTACAAATCATTGCCATCTCACCTCTGCATGGGTTTGAGTCTCAGATTCAGCTAATGTGGTTATGTGAGAAAGCTTGTTGATAGCTTTTTGTGGGTTGATGGTTCTTTCCAGCGTTTTCCTGGATTCGTGCTCCACCATTTATATTGGCCACCATGTATATAGCCTATCTTGTGCTGAAAAATGGCATTAAACTCTACATCAACAACATGCACATAGAAGTACCGGTAGTCTAAAATCCCATAGTGCACTTGTGCAATCTGGGTATAGGCAATAGTAATGGTGAGTTCTATTTTCAACTGTAGAAGCTGTAGATTTTAGCTATAATAAAGTGTGTGTGGTACATAAACACAGAAAGGAAAAAGGAGATTATGAAATGTTTTGAAAGCTTGCATGGTTAGTTTTTGTAATATGTTTTCTGATTATTTTTCTTATTATAAGAACCAGATTTTATGAAAGTTTCAAAGTTCATTAGGATTATTTATGGAGATCATTGTTGTCCCTAGATTGCTCAAAGTATTTGGAGACAGCTGCAGACACCGACAACTTAACTTTCTCAAAAATAAATAACATTTTAATTCATGTGGAAACAGCAAATTGTGATCACATGAACTTGACCTTAAAACACTTGAAAAGAAACAGAAATTAAGAAAATGGAGATTTTTTAAATAAGAATGTTTGCATGATTCTATGTAAATATGATAAATATGATTATATATAAATATATATAAATACGATTACCGGGTATATGTAAATATGAATATATGTAAATATCATTATGTATAAATATGATTCTTAAATATGATTGGGTATATGTTAAAATATAAGCTGCTGTTCTTGTTCCACTAAAATATGCAGTAAGAACTAAAAAGTAAAATCCTCATCATTAATCTTGCTACATCAAATAAAGCAAACAGTTTTTAGATGGCATATAATTTTTGTATGTTACTTACAAAATTACATGGTGTCAGTTTGCCTTACTGCTTCTGTCCAAAGGTTAAAAGATGTTTGCCAAGTTCAGGTTGAGACAATCAGTAAAGTAAGTTCTGACTTTAGAGAAATTTAATGTTATGGTCAATAGAAATGGCAAGGTGTACATATGTAAAGTTGCTTGATGCAAATACAGTCAACTCCACTTAACTGCACATCAGTTAACTGCACACGCCGGTTAACTGCACGTAGTCATGCTGGTCCTGTTTTTTCCTAATGCTTTTCAATGGGAACGAACTTCGGATAACTGCACTTCGCTTAAGTGCACACTCTGGATAATAGCACAATAAATTTCTGCCCGTGGCACATTATTCAATACAATTTTACTCCGGTTAACTGCACAGTGTATATTCATGATCAGTTATTGCCAGTCCACTGCTGTAGCGCTTCAAA
The DNA here is from genome assembly GCA_030141615.1 of Unio pictorum. NCBI lineage: Eukaryota > Metazoa > Mollusca > Bivalvia > Unionida > Unionidae > Unio > Unio pictorum. The sequence goes on from JARLTB010000107.1 coordinate 19,475,351, forward strand.
TAAGCCGACAATTAAGCCAGTAAATGCGACTTTGTAAATGATTGACATGTAAAGGACGCCTTAGGTGGTATATACATGTATATCCACGCCCACTAAGGAGCAGTAGCGTGGGAAAAATCATAGTATAGCATGGGAAACATTACTCTAAACCATTTGGGTTTGAATGATTTCAAACCCAAAAATGGATGGTTGGAAAGATGGAAAATGCACAACAGAATTCAATTTAAATGACAACACAGCAAAAAACACAATCCAGACAACTTTGGTGCTGAATGCTTTTTCTGTGGGAGATGACCCATCAATGTCTGACAGTAGTTTTCGAATAACAAGCAATCGATAGAATTTCTTGAAATTCACTGTAATTCCTTGATTGGTTGAATCAGTGAAATTATGTTCAGAGGAAGGAAAACAAGCTTAACATTTAAGTAAAAGTTGAAAGAGTGGATTCTAATCATTGGTTAAATTTCTTCTTCATATATATTCATGCCGTGCTGATTTAAATCTGTACTGTACCGTACTTCGTTTAACTGCACACTCCGGTTAACTGCAACATCTCGTGATGGGCCCAAGGGTGTGCAGTTAACCGGAGTCGACTATAATATTAAATGAGATACTGAAGTAAATTGTGAACATTTGATTGGCAATTAAATTATTTAAGGCATGGTTTATATCATTATGAAATGAGTTTCTTCAAGTCATGGGAAGGTTCTTTGAAAGATATTTTGTTTTTCTAACTGGAATTAATATCAGATTATTTTATATACAACATTCAACATGAGCCTAATAAAGCTAATTGTTTTTGATAGAAGCTTCTATAAGTTATCATGTGCATTTTAAATGAAACAAATGCAGTGTAATTTCACGTATACTTCAAATGAAACAAAATAATGGTGTTTGAATGCAGTGTATTTACACTAGTATCCTTGAAATGAGACTAATTTTGTTTGAATGCAGTGTAATTACACCAGTATCCTTGAAATGAGTAATTAACGCTGTTTGCATGGAGCCTAATTACACTCATGTCACAGGTAAAGAGGACTCTGGCAGAGAGTCAGTGGCATTCAAACCAGAGGAAGAGACTGAGAGTTAGATCTGTTAAGTGTGTTGCCTTTTTCTTGTGTTGTGTTTCTGTGTTTTTGCCAGTGCAGATCTTTCCTCATATCAATCATATGCTAAAAAGGCTGTTGGAGGTCCACAGATATTGTTGAAAGCTGAATCTACCTTAGTGAAAGAATTGCATTCTGCATTAACCATTCATGTATATATCTGCAATATGCTGCTGCAATAATGTTTAATAAATGAACAGACTTAAAGCTTCAAATGCAATCCAAAGGTTTTGTCAAGTATGGATTAGATTAAGCAATCTCCCCAACAATGGTAAAGGTGTCAGATGAGACCCATTTTGGGGAGAAGGCCTTCTTGCAAATGCCTATCTTATATAAACATTACCAAAAATATCCAGTGTTTTGAAACAATGAATCCATTGAATGACACTTTCTTTGCTGCAACTGTGCAATCAAAGTTAGAAATGTTTTCCAAACTAAGGCCTGGGGTTTTACGTATTTAAGTAAAAGCAAAGCAATAATATTGCCATGATAAAAAAAACTATATTTTTTGTGAAGGGCCTCATGGAAGATAAGTTGTACTAAACCAATTGAGTTACCTTCTTTAATTAAAGACATTATTATTATTATTATTATTATTATTATTATTATTATTATTAGCTGGTGAGCCAACAAATGGGGTTTCTGTTTCTGGAATCATTAGGTTTCCTTGTTCTAAAATTTGACTTGATTACTTTGAGATTTATGAAATACACAAATTAGACTTGGGTATTTTCAATATATCCTATTAAAAGCAGGACTTAAAGTTCCACCCCACCCCCTTTAATTTCTTGCTTCTGCCAAAAGTATAATAATTTCACTTTCATTATCAATTTCTGCATTAGTGAGAGACTATTATGACTGCTGCTGTGAAAGAATATAGTGGTTTTAACTTCTATTGTGTAATAATAAACTTGAGAGAAAATTGCTATCATACAGTTTGCAATTGAATGATGGATTATTTTCTGAAATAAAAGGTTTACCTTATTTACCAAGATCTTTATTGATGTACAAGACACAGCTTCCCATAAAACTTAGACTGATTAAAGATAAAATAATTTTATAATATACTTATTTGTTCAAATGAACTCTATTCCGTAAGTACCTTCGGCTGTTCTTTCTATCATTCTTTCTTTCACTCTTTTTTTGTCAGTTCTGCTTGAGGTGTCTGTTATTCATGATAATTGATAACTAGTACATCACCTGAGTTGTAGCGGATTCTTCAACATAGATTTACATTAGGATCATCAATACATCTGTCAGTGATAATTGCCATAGACACTGGAGTTTCCAACCATTTGTTTATCTTTATATGATCCTACAGTATAAATGTAATAGATTTAAGGATATTAAAGATAAATTGAAATAATGTCAAAACTTTACTGTCAATTATTTTTGTAAAACAGAGAACCTAATTTACATATTTTTGGAATAAAGATAATTAAGATATATGTATTTTGTATGTAGATTTGTCTCTCCTTGTCTCTGTTAAGTTTATGTCTGTCTTTCTCTATATACATGCAACTGGACCAGATATATTCTCTTCATTTTAACAAAAGAATACTTGGTGGAAATACAGATATGTGCAACACATTTTATTTTAAATTAAAGGTACTGTATCAGTATAAAGGGTAAATAATTATTTGTATCTCAATACAGGCACTACCAAAATGGGATCTTCTGCATCATTAAGATCTCAAGTGTCCGAGCCAAAGCATAGTAAGGAATCTATTTCAGAAATATAAATGTAAATTTGAAAAGGTTATAGGTACAATTTCATCTAAAAGGTTTCATTACAGCCCTGGATTTTATTTATTTATCCACTTATTTATTTATTTATTTATTTTTACTGTTGACATGTTAGGTTAATTGGTTAATGAATGACATTTTGATTAAAAGTTTTGATTGAATGATTATTTTGTAAAATATTTGATGGATTAATAAATATTACAGGCTGTAGGTGTAAATTAAAGATGATTGATTGATAGGTTGTTGAATTGATTAATTGCTTTTTATGAAAGAGAACTTTACATATATTTCTTCATTAAACGTTACAGACTTCTTCATGCAATGGAATTTAAATTAAGTATTTTGTTATGTTTTAACTTATTATTAGTTGATACAGTTAATAAGAAACAGTTAAAATAATTGAAGTCATTACATTCTATGATTTTGATGTTTAAGCACTTGACATTATTCAGTCTCATACTGAAGGTTATGTTGATAATATATGTATAGGTTTTAAAGTGAGGTCCTAATTACTGAATAAATATTATGCTAATATTACTGTTTTATACAGGTACTTCAAAAACTGGGTCTACAGTATCTCTTAGATCCCAAAATGCTGCTGATGAAACTCAGAGTAAGAAACTTAATTTTGAAAAATTCAGTGTGATTTGGACATTAGCAGTGTTCTGATATAGTACTATAAAGTTTGTATTTTCTTCTTCATCCAGCAGGATTTGAGACTGACAGAGTCAGGGTTATTGTTGTGATGATCCTGGCAACAGTGATCATTCAGTTTAACACTTTGTTCTGGTTTGTCAAAACCGTTCCTTGTGATTGCTTGGTGTGATGTCAAAGTGATCTAGGAATTGTGTACAAATATGTTGATTGATAGGACACAGTTAAATGTGGAACTAGGGTTATATTAATTTATGATAGGTAATACATTTTCCAATCAGATATAATATAACTTACCTACACATTACTCTGGTTTATGATGATTATGGACCATTTAGTTCCCAGTTTCTGTTGTTTTGTCTTAAGCAAGTCTTCAGATGCGTAGAACCAGTCTAAAATTCCCATAGTACACTCATGCCATCTGGTGACAATCAGGAGTAATGGGTGAGTTCCATTCTCTACAGGAGAAGGTGTAGCCATTAGTTATGAATAAATTAGCTGTATGTGGTACACTTAGAACAGAAAAGAAAAACTTTTTGACAGATGGCAATGTTATTTCAGTAATATATCTTACTGACTGCCTATTTATCAAATTATAGGGACTAGATTTTAAGAAAGTTTTAAGGTTTGTTAATTTAAATTGTGAAATTAAATCTTGTGGTCAGTAGAATCTGCAATGTGTACATATGTAAAGTTGCTTGATGCAAATAATATTAAATGAGATACTGAAGTAAATTGTGAACATTTGATTGGCAATGATATTGTTTTAGGCATAGTTTATTTCATTATAAAAATGAGTTTCTTCAAGTCATGGGAAGGTTCTTTGAAAGATATTTTGTTTTTCTAACTGGAATTAATATCAGATTATCTTATATACAACATTCAACATGAGCCTAATGAAGCTTATTGTTTTTGATAGAAGCTTCTATAAGCTATCATGTGCACTTTAAATGAAACAGATGCAGTGTAATTTCACGTATACTTCAAATGAGAGAAAAGAATGGTGTTTGAATGCAGTATAATTACATTCATACTCTTTAAATGGTGACCCCAAGTGGCCAAGTGGTCTATAGCACTGTCCATTATGGATCACTGCCATCTCACTTCTGTTTGCATAGGTTTGAGTCTTGGATTTGGCCAATGTGGGTATGTGAGAAAGCTTGCCAGTAGCTTCTCGTGGGCCGGTGGTTCTTAAGGGGGTAATCCGGGTTCTTCCTCCACCATTAATACTAGGCACCATGTATAGCCTATATTGTGCTGAAAAATGGCGTTAAACCATAAAAAACAAACAAACATACGCTTTAAATGAGAGAAAATATTGGTGTTTGAATGCAGTGTAATTATACTAGTATGATCCTTGAAATGAGCCAAAATAATGTTGTTTGCATTAAGCCTAATTACACTCATGTCACAAGTAAAGAAGACTCTGTCAGAGTGTCTGTATCATTAAAGCCAGAGGAAGAGACTGAGAGTTTGATCTGTTATGTGTGTTGCCTTTTTACTTGTTTTATGCTTCTGTGTTCTTGACTGTGCAGATCTTTCCACATATGAGTCATATGGTCCACAGATATTATTGAAAGCTGAATCTACCTTAGTGAGAGAATTGCATTAACCATGTCGGTATATATATATTTGCAATATGCTAATTCAATAATGAATAATAAATGAACAGATTGTAAACTTCAAATGCCACCCACAGTATTTGTCAAGTTTGGATTAGATAAAGCAATCACCCCCATAATGGTAAAGGTGTGAGATGAGACCCATTTTGGGGAGAAGGCCTTCTCGCAAAATTTTATCTTACATAAACCTTACCCTAAAACATGGGTCTCAAACAAGCAGTCTTTGATCCACATGCTGCCTGCCAAGCCATATCCTTTGGCCCACAGAATGATTGGCTTCTCAAGGTGTCATGAGAGATAACAAAAGGTGGGCAGCCCTTGGTCCATCAAAAATGCCCTCATGCAGCCCGCAGGGTGGTTTGAGTTTGAGACCCCTGCCCTAAAATATGCAGTGTGTTTTGAAATGACCCCTTCATGTTGAATATACACAGGTATGTGTATCATGTGCAGGTATTGTTTCTGCAACATGCTTTTCTGGTTTGTGAATCTTGTGTAAGTACTGGTTCTGTGACTTTAGAAGTACTTCATAATGTCTCTGCATTTGTTACTCATAAGTTTTGTAATGACCCTCAATATTTTGTTTAGACTAGCTTGCCACTATGTTGTCTCTGTTTAGTGGTGCCAAGATCCTATCTTCACATGCCATGATCCATTTACTAGTGAACATTACATTTCCTGTTTATCTGCAATGTGCTATTTTCCTATTCCAAAACTCATCATAGTCATTTGCAACTGGGCAATCAAATCTAATAATTGTTTTCCAAACTAAGGGCAGGGGTCTTCAATATTTAAGTAAAAGCAAAAGCAATAATATTGCCATGATAAAAAAAAAACTATATTTTTGTGAAGGGCCTCAAGGAAGATAAGTTGTACTAAACCAATTGAGTTACCCTTCTTTAATTAAAGACATTATTATTATTATTATTATTATTATTATTATTATTATTATTGATTTAAATTTATTGAATTTAAATGTGAGAAAGCTGTCTAAATATAAATATGCCCATTTGGCACAGATTTTAGGTGCACATAAACTTTGTGCATGTAGAAACCTGTTTAACAATGGAATTTTAATGCCTGAAATGAGCAAAATATTTATTTAAATATGTAAATTCAGAGTTTAAAAAAAAACATGTTCTAAATAAACTCCACTGAATTCACTACAAAATATAATCATTTCTGTTTTATTTTACATTGATTTTCTGCCATTAAATTTTTTGATATTTATTTATTGTGTGTATTATTTCAGAAATTTACCACTGATGGTTTAGTCTATTGTCCTTTTATCCTCCAACTAATGATTTCATTTCCAATCTATTTTCATGCATTTCATATCCTTAGTATTGCAGTTACTTGACTGGATTTCATTTTGTTGGGCTTTTTTTAAAAATACCTTTATATTTCATACATTATACGTGATTATAAAGATGACCTTAAGAATTTGTTGAATGTACTTCCGATTCTCTTTTGTACAGGCAAAGTGTCTCAAACACTCTTCTTGGCAAGTTTTTATCATGCCATTTCAAGATCTTCAGGAAACGCTGCAAAATAATCCATGTTTAAAATATGCATAGACACTGATGTCAGAGAATGCTCACATGGGTGTTTGATATAATATTTTAAAACTTTTTTGCAAAGCTGGAACCATTTTCTCGACTAGTGCGAAACTATAATGCCTGCTGCTGTGAAAACTAGTGGTTTTAATTTCTGTTGTGTATTAATAACATGGAGAAAATTGCTAAAATAAAGTTTGCATTGACGTGATGGATAATTTCAGATATTGACATCTCCTTGGTTTACCTTATTTACCCAGATCTCATATTAATATACAAGACAACGCATTATGAAAAAGTAATTTCAAAAACGCTTATTTGTTAAAATGAATTCTTTTACTTCAGAACCTTTGACTATTCTTTCTTTCATTCATTCTTTCATACTTTTATGTCAGTTCTTCTTAGGTAGTCCATTATTCTTGATAATACATTATCAGTACATCACCTGAGTTGTGGCCAATACATAGTACTCAATGTAATACACAGATTACACATTAGTACAAACAATTCAGCTATCACTTACAGTGATTGTCACCACAGAATTAGAGTTACCTACCATTTGTTTATCTTTATACGATCCTACAGTATAAATGTAATACATATTTAAGGATATTAAAGATAAATTGAAATACATGTAATGACAAAACTTTACAGTCTATTGTTTTTTTAAAACATTCAGAGAACTAAATTTACATGTTTTTGGAGTCAAAATAATTAAGATATATGTATTTGTATGTAGATATGTCTCTCCTTGTCTCTAATCAGGTTTATGATGTCTGTCTTTCACTATATACATATAATTAGAGACATATACTCTCTTTATTTTAACAAAATAGCACTTGCTGTAAATACAGATATGTGCTATACATTTTAGTTTTAAATTAAAGATGCTGTATTAGTATAAAGGGTAAATATTTATTTGTATCTCTATACAGGCACTACAAAAATGGGATCTACTGCATCATTAAGATCTCAAATGGCAGAGCCAAAACATAGTAAGGAATCGTTTTTAGAAATATAAATGTACAATTTCATCTAATAGGTTTCTTGAAAGTCCTGGATTTTATTTTTTTATTCACTTATTGATTTGTTTATTTTACTGATGACATGATAGGTTAATTGGTTAATGAATGACTTTTGATTAAAAGTTTTGATTCATTGATTATTTTGTAGAATATTTAATGGATTAATGAATATTACAGGATGCAGGTGTAAAAGATGATTGATTGATATGTTAAATTGATTGAATGCACTTATTGAAAGAGAAATTTACATATATTTCTAAATTAAACATTGCAGACTTTTTCATGGAATGGAATTTAAAAGTATTCTGTTATGTTATTATTAGTAAATACATTTAATTAGAAGAAAAAAAACAGTTAAAATAACTTGAGTCATTATATTCCATGATTTTGATGTTTAAGTACATGTACATGTACTTGACATACTTCAGTCTCATGTTAAAGGGTATTTTTATAATACTTGTATTGATTCTAAAGTGAGGCCCTTTTTACTGAAGAAAAGTGATTCTAATGTTAATATCTTTGTACAGGTCCATCAAAAACTGGGTCTACAGTATCTCTTAGATCCCAAAATGCTGCTGCTGAAACTCATAGTAAGAAACTTAATTTTGAAAAATTCAGCGTGATTTAGACATTTGCGGTGTTCTGATATAGTACTATAAAGTTTGTATTTTCTTCTTCATCCAGTAAGATTTGAGACTAACAGCAGAGTCACTGTCAGGGTTATTGTTGAAGATCTTCACAAGATTTACCATTCAGTTTTACACTTTGTTCTGGTTTGTCAAAACTGTTCTAAGTGATTACATGGTGTGATGTGATAGTAATTTTGGAACCTTTTTCTCTGTGATTCTTAGTTAATAAATACGCAAATTTGATTCTGGAAGAAGAGCTATATTTATTTATGATAGGTAATACATTTTCCAATCAGATGGAATATAAATGTATATTCAATCTTCATCATTAAACATTGTGAATGTCTAGAGAAATCGAAAGTTACAGTCAATGGAAATTGCAAGTTGTACAATTATGTAAAGTGAATTCAATGCCAATGGGATAATTTTAGGCATGGTATATATCATTATGAAAGGAGTTCCTTCTAGTTTTGGAAGGTGGGCTGGAAGATAACAAGTTTTAATGTTTATCTATCTAGAATAAATGTGAACATATTTCATTTTAAGTGAGCCTGTTTGAAGTAATTGTTTTGATAGACATGAGCTTCTTCAAGTTATAGTTTGAATTGAGACTATTTGAGACTAAATAATGGTGTTTGAACAGAGTCTACATACACTTTTGTCACAGATAAAGAGGACTCAGTCAAAGAGTCAGTGGCTGAAAAATCAGATGAAGAGGCAGAGAGTAAGTGTTTTTGAAGTGTGTTGCCTTTTTCCTTCTGGGCTTCTTTGCGTTTGCCTTGCAGCTCCATCTGCATATACTAGTAAGTCATTTGATATGGTTTTGCTGCTGTGAAAGTCAAATTTCCGATTGCTTCCTGCTTGCACTAATGGCCATTTTCTGATGCATGTAGTAGCATTACAGATGTATTATTTTATCTATCTAGAATAAATGTGAACATATTTCATTTTAAGTGAGCCTGTTTGAAGTAATTGTTTTGATAGACATGAACTTCTTCAAGTTATAGTTTGAATTGAGACTATTTGAGACTAAATAATGGTGTTTGAACAGAGTCTACATACACTTTTGTCACAGATAAAGAGGACTCAGTCAAAGAGTCAGTGGCTGAAAAATCAGATGAAGAGGCAGAGAGTAAGTGTTTTTGAAGTGTGTTGCCTTTTTCCTTCTGGGCTTCTTTGCGTTTGCCTTGCAGCTCCATCTGCATATACTAGTAAGTCATTTGATATGGTTTTGCTGCTGTGAAAGTCAAATTTCCGATTGCTTCCTGCTTGCACTAATGGCCATTTTCTGATGCATGTAGTAGCATTACAGATGTATTATAGGTCTAAATGATTTAAATCCATAGTTCTATACCTCATGTCTCTCTGTTAGCTTTTGGTTGCATCATTATTGCTTGAGGGCAAATTGAATTTCTTCATTTCTCACCCAGCATAATGATCATGCCATCCTCTGAATGAAATCTGATATTTGCTTTATTGTTTAAATATACATTGCTTCATTTTAGACTATTGCATTGTTCACTGCTAAACGAAAAGCAAATGCATTGCCATTCAGGTCAAGCCAGGTTTTATGGGATGCCTCTTGACCCATCTGAATAATGAATTGGTGGCATACCTGCTGAAATATATAAGCAGTTTTGAATTAGACATCACTTAATTCTTTTAATTTTGACTATGTTACAAGAGGGAAGATTCAATTTTCTTATTCTAGACGTGAGATTTTTGTAAAAATGGTTTATGCAGTGTGTTCTTGAATTGGTGGACAAGATTCTACACCTGATAGCGCCAGAGATTAAGCCAAAGGCATTTGAGCTGAGAAGAAGTGTTTGATCAGTGGGCCCTTTGTAATCCTTTCTATTATTTTTTTAATTTATTTATCATATCCAATTAAAGAAAGGTATCATTTAAAGAAACATACTAGCAAAAGCATTGTCAACTCCAGGGTCAATTAGGCCATGAGCCAGGACAGACAATGTGCTCTTGAAAAGGTCCTTACTTTGTTCCTGATTTCTCTGATATGTACACATGATTTTCAGAATTATTGTGAAAGTGGCAATTTGTTCATAAGGCCGTACAATACAGCAAAACTGAAATATAAAATTAAAATTGTAGGTGTGTGTGTGCAGAACTTGTTCATTTACAGAATACAAAAATTTGCTGTTGGATGTAGTAACAAAACACATCCTTAGCTTACAGATTGTGTTAATTGTTTCTAGTGAAACAACATTACCAAATGCAGATATATTCATATTTGTTTAGACTGCAACAAAGATTATCTCAGTTTTTTTCATGACCAAACACTGAATCTTGTAAATCTGGTATTCATGTAGGAGTTTATACTGCCTTCTTTTTTTCCGATATAGTATTAGCTGTTCATTGAGTCACAGTTACTCATGACCTGCAAACCAAGAAGACCTTTGCACTTATCTGGTCCTAAATTCTGCAAATTTCATAGTTAGGGTAAATGAAAATGCATTTTGTAATATAGCCAATAATTATAAGTATGCATCAACATGGTTGTAACTATAACGGCATCATTACAGAATGCATGCTGGCATGAAGGTCTGCCCAACTTGTTCAAATAATGCTGATCCGCAAAGCATCTTCTCAGAAGCTGATTTGAATAATTTTCATCAAATATGGTGGCCATTGTTAAAAATACACACTCCTGTAAACAACTTCATCTCAAAGCTGCCTAACAGAATCAGAGCAGACTTGACAAAAAGCATCTTGGCAAAAAAAGTTTTCTTGATTTGTGCAAGTGATGTCAATCAACAATCGAATATAGCCGCCTTTACTACCAATAGAAAGTCCTTCAGATGGTTTATGAAATAATGCTGAAAAGAAATTATATTTTTTCAGAATGCATGTCTGCAAAAAAGGCTTTCAGATTGGTATAAATGATTCTAGTAATTAATATATTGTCATTTTTTTTATAAACAAAAAAAGCTTTGAAACAACTTTTTTCTCAAAAACTTCTTAATAGAAATTGCTCTTTTTTGAAATCATCATTGCATGATAGGCTTTCAGCTTATATAAATGTTGCTGATCTTCCATGAAACATGACTGCAATTGATAAAATATAAAAAGAAATTACAACTATTTCTACACCAAATCTGCTAAACATAATTTGACCCAATTTGACAGAAATCGTTTCGAAATGATGGGCTTTTAAATGTATCCATGTGATGCTAATCCACAATCAAGTATAGCTGCTATTTTTAAAAATAGAAAAATCTGTAAGTCCTTTTTAATAGCTTCATGTTCATTTACTATATTATGATGAACTGATTGTAAATATTTTGTATCATGGCAAGATTTAGTATAAGTGCCTCACATTTACAGTTGATTTTTAGAATGAAATACCTGAATGCTAAGCAGAGGTAACTGTACTAGTTGAAAATCAAAAGAATTTATGCAGTGAGTCTGTATCCATTGCATTTTCCATTATCCAGTATTCATAGTGATCACTACTTCTAAACTACAGGGAAGAAAGTCATAAAATGTTTTTAACCCAGGTGTAATGTGAGCGCTGGTTATCAAAGTGTTATTAGTACAATATTGCACAAGGCCTGGTCAGAGGTATTGCGCAACTTGGAAAAAACAACACTTGAAGACCGCCTCCCACTAATTATTGTTATCTAGAAGATGATCTCTACGGTGTAATTTGCCCGGTCAATGGATATAGTAATCTGAGATGGTACTTTGAACAAGCCCCTGTAAAGATAAAATATGAATTTAATTAAAAATACAATTAAGAAAAGAATGACTCTGTGAATTACAATTTCTTTCTTTCTGAATACACTTAGTTCAGAAATACATAAACTGAAGCTTTAAAATAATGGATACATTCATAAAAATCCCAAACACTAATAAAAATAAATGAAGTTAGCCGTTAATACTGAGAGTAAATTTCATCATGGAATCGAATGTTCATTTAACATTGGACTGTTGGGTGATTCAAAATGACCTTGTTCGACGACTGGTTCTCTTTTTTTCTCTTCTGCATACGTCTTGACTTGCTTGCCCTTTGGTTGTAAGCGGGATTACACAACTCTGTCTTCCAACTTGTTTTTCCGTCTCTGAATTTCGGCTTCCGCGCTATTTCTTATTCGATCTTCAAACAAACTATATTCCTTGTGTTTTTGGCGTCTTACAATCGTTCCACATTCAGTTTCCTGGAACCACAATTTTATACCACAATTTTACGAATGTCTGTCTTTCAAAGCATGCTCGGAGTCCTGGTAATTACTTCTACCTTTGGTTTTCTCTCTTGCAGAGAAATTTTCAGACTAATTCAAACTCATTGACTCAGAGAATATATTCCCCAATTCTAGGTTTCGACCCAACCCTCTTTCCTATACATTTGACCAATCGGCATAAATGCTATCCTTGCGGACCTTTGGAAAACCGTCTATCAAGATGCCAAAAATGCCACTTAGGATTGAAATGTCACCTTATCATTTGTTTCCAATCACTCTGACAGCTCTACGTGCGGAATCACATAATTTTAAGCGTGTCAAACACTCAGTCCGCTTTCATTCTAAATATTGTAACAGTCTGACCGAGGTAAACTAACATTCTTTTCGTTCAAACTCTACTCCAAGACAGTTGATTGTCAGCTAGCCTACGAATTAATTACTGGATTTCACTGACGAAAAATTTGGCACTTGACACCAGGTTTATCCTGAAATTACTGTTAGATTAGTCTTAATGACAATGGTGCCTTCAGACATCCATTAAGGCAACTATAGTGGCTGGGTTCGATCCCCAGCTGAGTCATACCAAAGACTTACAAAAATGGTACTAACAGCTGCCTTGCTTAGCGCTCAGCATCAAGAAGTTAGTGTTAGGACTGGTTGGCCTGGTGTCAGGATAATGTGACTGGGTGGGACATCATGCTACATGTCTGCAGCATGATGCCCCAGTGCTAGACATCACTATAAAACTGCCTCACTGCAGACATCGTAGCAATATGACTGAAAATTTTTTAAAGCTACGTTAAAAATCCTAATCACGCACACTATAGTGGCTATCTTAAAATCTTGGTGTTTCCACTCCTTTAGTGAGGATTGTTATATTGATTTTTACTGACTTTACATATTGTCCTAAATGATTATGGTGACAATCTGACATTCAGTGATGCTATCCTGTCTAACACTGCTCTTCTTGAACAATGGTCGTATTGACATTGACTTCCTATGAAATGTTGATGCTCCTAAATGAAATTGGTGCTGGTCTAATAAGCAACATGGCTGCTTCATGACTATCTTTAAAATTTTGGTATTGCTACTCTGATGATTGTAATATAACTTTTAGCTCTATGTGTCTTCCACAAGAAGAGATTATAGGATAGCCTCTTGTCCATTGTCCATCTTTCACCACAGATATATTGTTACTACTCCTCATAAAATACTTGGAGAACTGCCATGAAACTTTTTACATTAATTTATCTAGAGGTCTAATTAGTTCTAAATGAAATGATGCTGCCAGGATATCCATTATGACATGCAGAGTCCATCTAGAAAATCTTGTTATCACTAATCCTCATATAAACATGCAATGTTTGCTTCTTATAATATCAAAGCTGGTCCTATGCTATGGCTATCACAATAGCTTATTTGAAATCTTAAGAATACATGTACATATATGAGATGATTTCAACACTCATTAGTTAAAAAGAAGAAATGGTCTTATCGTGAGTTCTCAGAATTTTGGGGGTAATAGAAGACCATCAGTTCCTTTAAGGGGCTCTTTTTTATATAGGTGAAAAATATAAATAAAGATAGTAACCTCAGGTCCCTGAGACTAACATGGAATTTTCACGAAAAGACTTCTTCTGACATGTAGATGGTCCTATATTAAATTGGTATAGATCTGGAATCCAACATGGCAATGACCTAGCTATCTTGAAAACCTTGTTATTTCTACTTTTTCTACTTGGAAGGTCTTATTAACATTGGGTTTTCACTTAAAGACTTGTATGACCTACCTGTAAATGGTATGGAATAATCATTGTGCCTTTTTTACATTGAAACATAGCTACCTTGGTGTCCTTGTTGAAAATAGCGTTATTACTCCTCATTTGTATCAGATGGGCATAATGACATCAGGGTTTTACTGAAATACTTCTTATCAGACCTACTTGACCTTGAGGTCTCTCCAAGGTCACTGCTTGTATTATACTTCATCCAGACTATAAGCATAGTAACTTGTAAAAATGAATTTTGACAGGTTTTGTATTTCACTACTTTAATAAACAAGGCTGATATTGATTCAGAATCAGTTAACTTGGTGAAGACAACAAGTAATGGAATGGATTTTTATGAAACATTTGAAGATTAGACACTCTTGGAAAGATGGATGTTAACATGTTTTTCACCAGAAGTGCAGAAAGTTCCTCTTTTTACAGTAGTTGCTATGACTGATTGTTTTTCTATAATAACATAAATACAGGTATCAAAATCAGGAAATCTTGTGTGATTGAAGCATACCAATAAAATTTCCAAAGAATCTAAGGGTCTGTTATTTAATAAAATATAGAAAACTTAAAATTAGGAGATGTTGGTGTATGAATATGCATAGGAAAATCCTATGTACACAAGCTGATGTTGATCAGAGGTTTAGATGACTATATTTATCTGCTGAAGACAATGATGTTAATAACAAACTTTCCAAATGAGGACAATCTGTATTAATTATCTGTGAAAGATTGCAAGTTAATCAGGGAGATTTATTGTTCAATAAAATTATGGTTATAAAATAAAGACTAAGTTAATAAACTGTACTAGATTAAGTTAATAACCTTTGAACCATAAAAGCATATAACACAATCTTATTTGTATGACTGGTCTTAGCATTAGAGGACAGGGTGCATATTTGATGTGCTCAAGAATTTGTATCTACATTGGGGAGGGGGGGGCCTTCCAGAGCCTCTTTACAAGAACATGACTTTATTGAACTAGTACTAGTAGAAGTCTGCTGTAATATACTATATATACTCACTTATAAGTGGAGAACAACTATAAACTGCACAGACCTAGATTTGCTGTCATGTAATGAGCTGATAGATCTAGATCTAAGCAGTTTGTTCTGAGTAATCAGTAAAACAAACAACATAGACCCTGAGCTGCTAGTGCATTATGCTATGGCAGATCAGGGTTTGTGTTTTTAGCCGTTGGATTCGACTTATAAAGCGAGTATAACAGTACCATGGACAAGATACCTATCAGTGTTTTTCACTTGCTGATGGTCACCTTTCAATCAGTGTCAGATTATCCCATCTGTTGTAAAAATCTGTTAAACCTAAGGTCTCGGGTATCAATCTTACCTGGACAAGCCCAGGTCATTTGCTGTTGTGTGCCCATAAGCAAAGCACTTTATTCATGTTCCTTCAGCACTAAATACTCATCTATGTGGTGCTGATTTGTCATTGAACAGTATCCCACCCATGTCATTCAGTCTCTACTTAGATTGAATCCATCATATTTCCATATATCAACCCCACGTAAATGTCCATATTGTTTCTATTCCATTAGTGCTCTTAAGGAAGGGTTCTTCTTCTTTTGATTTGTACTGTTACTATGAAAGTTAAAAATGATTTTAGATGATCTGTTTATAGAGTTCCAACTGAATGATAGTTGAAATGGCATATTATAGTATGATAATATGGTTGTCTTTTATTCTGTTTTGCGTGATTTTGAAGAAAGCAAAGTTAATTATTCATTATTTTGATATTATTCGGTGATTTATTTTTGCAGATTGCTAGGTTTTTCTTCATGTATTATACTGTAACAGTAAGAAGTCTGTGCATATGACGTGACCTTTACCTGCAGAGTCTTGATTTCTTACTTTAAAGTTATCACATTTTTATATCAGTAAGGATTTATTTGCTAAAGAGTCCTAAATTTCAATTTTCTTTCAGATAATCCAACCAAAGAAATTCTTTATTGTTTCTTGAGCTTTGCATGTTGAAAATAACATTGGTACACCTTTAACATTAACAATTGTTTTCTTTTGAAGGATTGTTTACAATATTTATTTAATTTAGGTGTCCTTTTCAGCTTTTTTCAAAATTGTGAGTGACTATTTAGTTATTAAATATATTTTACAAGGTTTAAGTTTTTGGGATGTGACAACTTTACATGTTATGCTTTCAGCTATCAATGTGTACCATTTGGAGATGTTAATAATGAGGATAACTACATGTACATACATTTGATCTTTAAAACTATGACAAATTACTTAACTGTCAATGATTTTTTTTTCTTTCTGGTTATCATTTATCCATTAGCTAAGTTTGGGTATTCAGTGTACTCAAAACAGCGCCATCTATGTTCTCTGCCACCACAATATTACAATAATATATTACTCTATGTGAAGTGTTAAGGCTTTAAAAAACAGTAACACAGAAAAAAGTGAAAACATCAAGCTTTGTCAAATTTAACAAATAATTTATTTCCTTGGAAAAAGATTATAAAAATGGAGAGAAAAAATATCATTTTAAGAATCAAATCCAAAAATAATTCAAGAATAATATGTGAATTAAATTACAGAAGTCCTAGTAATGAAATGTTCTAATAGATTCAAGTTTGATTCATGCTGAATAATCCAAGATGGAAGATGATGATGATGTATGCTGAAGTCTGTTTTGTACTTATCTTTAATTCCTTGTAGAACACACAATAATTAACACTCTGGGTGTTATAAATCCAAATAAAAGTTTGATAAACTGTCTTTGTCTAAGAATTTCTATTTGAGCACATCAAATATTTCCATAGATGCGAATTATTCCTTTAAAATCCAAGTGAACTGAAAAAAAGTTAACATGTATTCAAAAACTGGCTACAATGAAAGAAAATGACTTAATGTCAGATGTTACAAAAACCCCAAACTAGCTGATAGCTAAAGCAAAAATTATATCATATTCTAAAATGCAGTTTCGAAAAAATCCACAAATTGTTTACTTCCCATATTGACCTTGACAACAACCAATCATTTTAAAATAAAACCTGTTTACGTGGTTTTGACTAACTTTGTATCAGGATCAGGATCTAGGTCAACATTCCTTATTTACCAAAGAATAATTCAGGCCAAACAAACTTCTAGACAAACATCATCTCCAGTGAATAAATTTACAATACAATAGCATGTATTGAAAAATAAAAAAGAATTAATAATTGACAAATGATTGAATATATATTAAATCAGATATACATAACACTATAGGTGTTGAAGGTTATCTCTGATTTATGGTAATGGTTACTAAGATGAGTTTGTATTTCCAAGTGTTACAGGTTGTCAGTATCACATGCTTTAAGGTGTTAACTTTCTGTGCACAAAACACCTTGACAGAATGTTTCATTTTGTCTGCTACCAGCATATAATCAGGCTCAGCCATCAGTGATGAAAAACAGAGCAGTGATTTGCAAAATTGAAACTATATCCTTTTAGAGTATGATGTTACTTACCAAATGTTCTCATGTTAACATCCAGTTTGAAAGGTTTAGTATATGGTTAAAAAGAAAAACAACTGTCTGCATGATTGGTAAAGCAACCATATATATATACCATGTAATGTACGGCATACCCAATTATCATCAGCTTAGCTGTTTTGTTGTGATGCAACATATGAAAATCATCCATACTGAAAGAAAAGAATAAACATGAAGAAAGCCATCTAAATGGTCCATGTCAGCGGAGACTTGGAACTAGATTACTTGGCAGCACAATTAAGTTAAAATGGAAAGACAGCAGCCTTGGAGGAGCACCTAAATTAGAACAAATACAGTAGTTTGATAGTTGATACGACAGGTACAAAGAAAGAAACTGAAGAATATGACCAAATTTTGTCAACAATATGATCAAATTTTCTCATTAATATCACTAAATTTTCCAACTGTGTTATACAAAATAATAATTTACAGTATTATTTGCTATTATGAGTTTGTAACCGTCAAAAAAGAACAAAACATAAATGAATTTTAGTCTTTGTTGTTGTAGAACTCCTTTAAATGACATATTGTCTGATGACCATTTGTGATAGCTGTTTACCTTGTTATTATATTATTATAATCAAACCATCTCTTTTTTTCTCTCTCTCATTCTGCCCAATGATTCTCACATAACCTGTTTACCTTACTTTGCACAATACAGTATATAGATTATAAAGAATATTTTTTAAATGATATAATAAATTGGTGCTGGATGTGTAGGAGACACACAATTTCAAAGGGACCAAGAAGAATACTGCATAGTACTTCCAGCAAAAGACTTTATTTATGTTTTATTTCATTTAAGTATCACCAAATGTCATTTTCTCAATGTATATCCACAATAATTGAGTGATTCCTTAAACTTTATTAATTTTAGGCAAGCGTTATGTTTACCCACTTTCATATTCATAAAATGTTCAACACATGAAAAATCAAAACACTCGTGATGCATATGTACACATTACTTCATATGCAGTGAGGCTGAAAGTGAAGAACACTCATAGTTCAGCAAGTGGTCTGATAAAGTTCTTGATGGACATAGATTTCTTTGCATTTTTTGTGCACATCTAACTGCAGGGTCGAGTAATCTTTCTTTGTATGGCACTTCATCTGTTGTGATTCATGCATCATTCATCATGCTTCCTTCAATTGTTGTTATTTTTAACTCGTCTCAAATACTACTGGACCAAGTTTTACCATACTTGGCTGAGTGCATTCTGGATTGAAGGGCTTTCAGATTTTTATACTTCATGCTGATTCACTGTGAAATACAACTGCTATTACTAAATATATAAAAACTTGGAAGTTTATACAAAATAGTTCAAATCATCTTCAGATATGGCTACCATTGCTAAAAACAGAAAAACCAGTCCATTATTTATCAGCAATTACTATTTTTAACTCAAGATCAACTTGGCACAGAGTATCCCAGCTTTAGGGTATTTCATGTTTGTACAAATTATGCTGATCCACCTATAAATTTGGCTGCCATTAATAAAACAATAAAAACCTTTAAATGACTGCTTATGTAAAACCACTGAACAAATCTTGATCACATTTGATAATAAGCATCCTGATATGAAAACCATTAAAATTTATATAAAAGATGCCAATTTTCCAATGTTTCTCAAAATATTTTTTTTTTCCAATGTGAAAGGACTTGTTCTTCAAAACTACTCAATAGAATTTAAGTGACCTTGAAAGAAAGCATCCTGGCATGCAGACCTTTCCGATATGGCCATCATTGCTAAAAAAATTGAAAAACGTTTAAATGACATACTGTATTCACATCAGTTGATCTATGAATTTAACCCAATTTGACATAAAATGTCCTGATATTGAGGGCTTGCAATCTTTTTACATATGATACTGATTCACAACAAATATGGCCATTGGTGCTAACATACCTATCAGTGAATGCACTGTTTCTCCCTGTGACACAGCTTTTCCCCCCAGGATGTGCTCTTTTCTCATATTCTGGTCAGCAGTGGTCACTTTGCACAATATTTAAAGGTTAGTCTTAAGTAAACAAGCAGGAAAGCCAGTGTGATTAATTAACAGTTAATCCTTATCATTGCAATTATTTTGTGATATGGACTGGCCCTCTGACACAGATCAAAGGAAACATATTCTATAGTGTGTGTTACCAGTATGTAAGCACCAGCAGTTGATTAGCAAATGATGCCCTATTATTGTTGCAACAAAAGGTGCCTAAATGCATAGTCTGGTGTTATCATACATACAGCAACTATTTTCCCTTCATTTTATACCCCACCTTATAGGTGGTAATGTCAACACATGAGGCATTTCACATTGTATACTATAAAACATATTTATTCAAAATCAGTATTTTGAGGATATACATGCTGTATGATATGTATTTTCATTCTTTCTGTATATTTTATGACAGAAACTAACATTTGTATATAAGGTACAGTAATGTCAGATGTGTACTTGGGTAAGATTCTTTTAATGGGAATGGATGTACAGCACACGGAGCAACAGCAATTACAGCAATCATTCTTAAGATTGAAATTAATTGGTGACAATTTTATTGTTGTGCTTTATGTTTTGGTCTGGTTTATTTTCTGATTTTCATATTGTTGTAGGTGTAAAATAATTTGATAAAAAATTGTGAATAATATTTAAATTTAAAATTCTATTTAGTGAAGAAGTGAACTCTTTGTAGTGTCATACTTATTTTATCAACACTCTTCATAGGTGATAAAAATAATTGTGGCTTCTGTGGATTGCGTATGATATATCTATTTATGTAGGTTTTCTTAGGAGAAATGAAAATGGACAGACATAATGTAAAAATTGTTAGTGTGTTTTGCAAAAATCAGGAAATAATATGAAATGGGAAGGTTCACATGGAATAACTCCAAAACATCTGGAGGTGTTTTCTCCAGTCATGAGAGTTAACAGGTATGTGCTAAATACAGAAAAACATTCAAATGACTTCTTATGAAAAACTGCTTTTGAGAATTTGACTAAACTGATTTCAGTCTAGTAAAACCTGAATTAACATTATTAAAAAGTTTCACATCATTATAATAATTCTCATCCACATTTGTCATTACTGTTTTCATCATCATCATCATCATCATCATCATCATCATCATCATCATCATCATCATTACAACTGCCACCAGTACCTACACTACCATCATCATTATTATCATCATCATCATCATCATCATCTTTGTAATAATTACTATGGTTTACATTATAGAGTCAACAGTAACAGTAACCAGAATGATTCCTAACTTCTTGTCATTATCATTGCCCAGTTCCTTCCCCACTTCCTTTTCTATTACTACCACCACTATAAACTAAATTAATCTGTTTTTTTTTAAATTTTTTGGCAGGTAAAACAGAATTCCAGTCACGTCACAAATTCAAAGAGTCATTAACAAAAGATGACATAGAGAGTAAGTTAAGCTTGTAGCTTTGTTGTTTCTTTTTTTTTCTTCTGAGTTTACTTGCAATGTTTGTTTGTCTGTCCAGCCAGCTTCATTCTTTCTTGCAATCATCCTACTTGTACAGTGGGTACAGCTTGCTTTATCTTTTTCACACTTCACTTGCATCAATGGCCTTACTTGACAGAAGGGCAACAATCAGCATATAAGACACCAAGTGCCTTCCAAAGACAGCAAGAAAGATTCTCTTTATTTTGGCCATGGTCAAACAAAGAGGTATTCATAAACATGACTGTGATCTCTGCTATTGGAATGTAGTGATGTTGCACAGATTGTTAACTGGTGTTTATATTAATTTGACTAATTATGATAAATGAAAAAAATGATGTTCAACTAATGTCATCTTGCATAAACCAGGTCAGTTTTGTGTCCAAAGTTAAAAGCTTGATATATTGGGAAAGCCTTACTGTTTTACTTGTTAACACATGTAATTACCACAGTAAGGCATTTTTCTTAACATATTTGTATCTGACGATGATATAAAATTCACTTTGCTATTGTAATGCACTGTATGCTTACCTTGTAATTTTGTAATTTCATTCTGTTTCTTTGCTTAAATTAGTTTTCTTTAAAAGCTTTTTATCATTTAACATAATCTTTAGTATTTATGTTACCATCTTTAGTTTTATTTTGACTGACAATGGACCTTATTCTAAATGTCTTTTTTTGTCTTTTATATTGATCCTAGCACATTTCTTCTATTTTATTTACTAACTTTCATCTGTTCTGAAAAAAGAAACAAAACCAGAAGAACAAGAGAATAAAATGGACGCTGGAGAGGAAATTGCAGAGGAAAACCATGGGTCCAGAGTTTCCCTTAAAATGGAGAAAAACCCTCGGCCTGTGCCAAGAAAAGAGTCAGTTTCTAAGGCAGTCTCAATAGGGGAAATGGGCTCCAAAACTTTACTAACAAATTCCCTTAAATGTAAGCACATCTCATATTTATTAACATTAATCAAGGCTCTACTGGATGGTGGTGGTTTTTTAGGCTGTTTCTCACATTAGAAATTAATTCCTTGCAAAATGAATACACTTAAGATTCATACTCTCTTATAAATCATGTTAAACTGCAAACAACATAGACCCTGGTCTGACATTGCATAATGAACCAATAGATCAAGGTCAATGTTTATTCTACTGATTACTCCAAGCAAATTGCATACACCCAGATCTGCCAGCATGTAAGTGACATTTAGCAGATCTGTGTTTGTGCAGTTTGCAATTGCACTTGACTTACAAGCATTTATATTCATGATGCAGACATTTTTCCCATGTATGTGGGTAGGATAGAGAAAAGTAACCCAAGGTGATAAGATATCTGTGTAAGGAATGAAAAGTCTGTCAATGCAAATCATACTGCCAGCACATATTGGGGATAAAAATTCTTGCCTTCTTTATGCATTACTTTAAACAAGAACATTTGCAGAATATGAACGATTCATATGTCAAGATGTGCAGCATTGTCACCAGGTGTATGACATCATAAAGGTAGTGCATGTGCATAGTTACTTCTTGGATGTCTTTTGATTTTCTCTCTGGTGGGCATGAAAATGTTGTCCTTACTTTGGTATCTGCTTACGGGCAGATTTCATGATGCTAGTCCTGCGTTAAGTCTGAGTGCAGTTTGGGAGGATTCCAGTTGCAGGTAATTGATAGGGTTTTCTATGAAGTAAGATTGGTAGTCACATACATTGTAAATTATTAAGTATAGGAGCAAAACTTGATACTTAATTACAAGTAGCAGCCATTTATGGATTGTAAGGTTCAAACATTGACCACATGATATTGGGGAGAATAATTTGAACCCACCAAAAATCAGTAATTTCAACTTTGGATGTTTAGATGAGTCTTTGCAATTATGTCATTCCAATATTAGAATTGTTATTGTCAGTGCCAATATTCTTAAACAACCTGATGTATAATTTCAAAATATCTTTTACTATTTTACCTTCTTGAAATATTTTGTCAAATTTCTCTTAGTTTTGATATTTTTTTTTCCTCAGCAAATTTTTATTTACTTTTGATTTTTGTTTGTACACTTACTCTATAACCTTATCTTCAATACATGTACACAAAAGGAACACATTTGCTCTACACCTGCTTAAAGATCATACATGTTGTAGAATATATGTCTTATATTTGCTTGAAGACTGTACATGTTGTAGTGTTCATGCTCTATTCGTGCTTGAAAACTATACATGCTGTAGTATCCATGTCCATTACTGATTAAAGGTTGTAGATCTTGTCCAATCCACTTGGTACTTGTAGTCATTTTGTAAAGGTCAACTTACTGTAGCTGGCAGTATTTATTATTTTGCTGCCAGATCTCACTGAAGGTCAATATGTCCTTGTAGGGGCTGACTGAATATTCGGTTTAAAGTACTGGTAACTTGTTGATTATATGATTCTGTTACATGATTCTGTGTTTAGTAGCAACAGCTGATGGCTGTCCTTGAAGGTCAGTATGCTCTTTTTTGCTGGCTGCTCATTGAATTCAGAGTAACTTGTACATTATAGAATTCTGTGTTTAGCAGTGTTCTTTGGAGGCCAGTATGTCTTTGAAGGGCTAGCTCCTTTTTGAATTTGAAGTAAGTTGATATAAATTATACAGTTCTGTCTTTAGCAGTAGATAGCTGCTAGCTGTCCTTGAAGGTTACTATGTCCTTGTAAGGATGGTTGAATGCAAAGTAACTTGTCTATTTCTTTATGCTTTCTAAATTATGCATGAATTGTTATTGTGTAAAGTTGTTATGTGACTTGAGTTTTTTGTTTAGCTAGTCCCAATTTGTTTTCAACAATATTGGTGCATGGTGCCATGTGACAGGCTTCCACCCAATGGACTCACTTTGATTGTAATTACTTGAATTTAATTTTGCATTTTGTTCAAGGATTGAAGAAGTTGATTCATTCAAACAGTTTTATAGGTCAGTTACAATTCAGTTGTTTAAACAAATTAAACCTTGTCACATGTCCACCATATAACCTTGTTATGTGATTCATATGTATTTACTAGAAATAATTTATTATTTATTATGTATGCTGTTGCAGCTGCAGAGAATGTGACAGGCTCTCAGACCTCGTTAAGATCAGGTAGATTTGACTTGTGTGGTTTGCTTTCATGCTTGTTTACATCTGCCGCATATGCAGAAGATAACTCTGATTGCAACACATTGACACTTGCATCTTTTTTAGCTAAATGAAAACAATATAGTAAAAAATTAATGCAACGAAACATGCTTGATACAGTGTATCACAAAATAAATTTATTCAACATTGTATGTACAGTATAACATTGCACACTTAGATGTGCTCTCTTTGCTTCTCTGGAATACCACTAATCTTAAGATTGCTTATTTGGAATGGTGCTACTAATCCTAAGATTGCTTCTCAGGAATGTGTGTATGTGATTGTGTGTGATTTGGATTTTTAGAGTAACTTTTTAAAAAGTTCAGTCATATTGCTACATTGTTTACAGTTTGGCAGTTTATAGTGATGTCTAGCACAGAGGCACCATGCTGCAGGCATGTAGCATGATGCCCCACCCAGTCATATTATTCTGACACCAGGCCAACCACTCCTAACACTAACCTCTTAATGCAGAGTGCCAAACGAGGCAGCTGCAAGTATCATTTTTATAAGTCTTAAGTATGACTGGGTCGAATTCCATCCTATGACCTACTGCACCAGAAGCAGATGCTCTAACCACTTAGGCCACTAGAGTGGTTATCTGGAATGCTACTAATCCCAAGATTTCATATATATGGTGCAATGTTTTATGATATTCATGCTGCTTAATAATTTGACATGAAAAGTGTCAACTCTGGTTTGCAGGCATATTATGTGATCATAGATTTCAATTGACACTGTTTGCACTTGGATGCATATATACTCACTCAACTGCAAATTGCACAGATCCATCAGAGCTGGAAGATCTGGGCCTATGCAGATTTGTTAGAAATAATGAGAAAACAAAATAGACCCAGACTTACTGTCACATTTGCAATGGCAGATCAAGGTCTATGCTGCTTGTAGTATGATTTATATGTGAGTATATGTGGTATGTGTTAGACCCAGGATAAGTTACTTCAAACTCTTAATCAGTTAAATTGCAATTACATTTGAAGATTTAATTGCAATTCCAAGTACAATTACTCACTTCTGGAACAAAATATTTGATTAAATTACATTTCTTTTCAGAATATAATCTGTTGCTTCTTAGATAACTTTTGATCAAGGAATTTGTGTTTTAATATCACCATGTTTTGAATGTTGTTTTTTTTTTTTATTTTAAGAGTGACAAAGTAACATGTCTATGTTTATAATTAAACATATGCTGGGTAAGATATTCTGAATTGAAGTTTTTTTTTCAATGCCTATTGAACACTGCTCTAGTGGCCTAGTGGTTAAAGCATTCAACTTGGATGCCAGATCACAGGTTCAAAACATGGCCCAGTCATACCAAAGACTTTTACAAATGGTGCTAACAGCTGCCTTGTTAGGTGCTCAGCATTAAGAGTATATTGTTAGGACTGGCCAGCCTGGTGTCAGGATAATGTGACTGGGTGGGACATCATGCTATATGTCTGCAGCATGATGCCCCAGTGCTAGACATTGTTATAAACTGCCACAATGCAGACATCATATAAATATGACTTTAAAATTGTTAGAGCTATGGTAAAAATCCAAATCTCTCTCTCTCTCTCTCTCTCTCTCACACACACACACACACACACACACACACACACAGTAACGAGGATCATATCATTAAATACCTTAACATGCCAAACTGTGTTATCACCAAAGATGATGAAAATGCCTATATTACCATTTACTAAAACAAAAACAACAGATTTGGAGATTGAAAGTTATAGGGCACATGCTATGGTATGCATTCAATATTTAGGCTGTGAATTGCTCAGTATTATTGTCACCTACTTTACTCCAATTGCATTGCCATTAAATGACCTAATTTTCACCTTCTTTACTCCAATTGCATTGCCATTAAATGACCTACTGGGTACTTGTCACCTTCTTTACTCCAATTGCATTGCCATTAAATGACCTACTTGTCACCTTTACTCCAATTGCATTGCCATTAAATGATATACCGGGTACTTGTCACCTTCTTTAGTCCAATTGCATTGCCATTAAATGACCTACCGGGTACTTGTCACCTTCTTTACTCCAATTACATCGCCATTAAATGACCTACTTGTCACCTTCTTTACTCCAATTGCATTGCCATTAAATGACCTACTTGTCACCTACTTTACTCCAATTGCATTGCCATTAAATGACCTACTTGTCACCTTTACTCCAATTGGATTGCCATTAAATGACCTACCAGGTACTTGTCACCTTCTTTACTCCAATTGCATTGCCATTAAATGACCTACTGGGTACTTGTCACCTTCTTTACTCCAATTGCATTGCCATTAAATGACGTACTTGTCACCTTCTTTAGTCCAATTGCATTACCATTAATTGACCTACTGGGTACTTGTAACCTTCTTTACTCCAGTTGATTTGCCATTAAATGACCTACTTGTCACCTTCTTTACTCCAATTGCATTGCCATTAAATGACCTACTTGTCACCTTCTTTACTCCAATTGCATTGCCATTAAATGACCTACCAGGTACTTGTCACCTTCTTTACTCCAATTGCATTGCCATTAAATGACCTACTTGTCACCTTCTTTACTCCAATTGCATTGCCATTAAATGACCTACCGGGTACTTGTTACCTTCTTTACTCCAATTGCATTGCCATTAAATGACCTACTTGTCACCTACTGTATACTCCAATTGCATTGCCATTAAATGACCTACTTGTCACCTTCTTTAGTCCAATTGCATTGCCATTAAGTGACCTACTGGGTACTTGTCACCTTCTTTACTCCAATTGCATTGCCATTAAATGACCTACTTGTCACCTTCTTTAGTCCAATTGCATTGCCATTAAATGACCTACTGGGTACTTGTGACATTCTTTACTCCAATTGCATTGCCATTAAATGACCTACCAGGTACTTGTCACCTACTTTACTCCAATTGCATTGCCATTAAATGACCTACTTGTCACCTTCTTTACTCCAATTGGATTGCCATTAAATGACCTACCAGGTACTTGTCACCTTCTTTACTCCAATTGCATTGCCATTAAATGACCTACTTGTCACCTTCTTTACTCCAATTGCATTGCCATTAAATGACGTACTTGTCACCTACTTTACTCCAATTGCATTGCCATTAAATGACCTACTTGTCACCTTTACTCCAATTGGATTGCCATTAAATGACCTATTGGGTACTTGTCACCTTCTTTACTCCAATTGCATTGCCATTAAATGACCTACCGGGTACTTGTCACCTTCTTTACTCCAATTGCATTTCCATTAAATGACCTACTTGTCACCTACTTTACTCCAATTGCATTGCCATTAAATGACCTACTTGTCACCTTTACTCCAATTGGATTGCCATTAAATGACCTACCAGGTACTTGTCACCTTCTTTACTCCAATTGCATTGCCATTAAATGACCTACTGGGTACTTGTCACCTTCTTTACTCCAATTGCATTGCCATTAAATGACGTACTTGTCACCTTCTTTAGTCCAATTGCATTACCATTAATTGACCTACTGGGTACTTGTAACCTTCTTTACTCCAGTTGATTTGCCATTAAATGACCTACTTGTCACCTTCTTTACTCCAATTGCATTGCCATTAAATGACCTACTTGTCACCTTCTTTACTCCAATTGCATTGCCATTAAATGACCTACCAGGTACTTGTCACCTTCTTTACTCCAATTGCATTGCCATTAAATGACCTACTTGTCACCTTCTTTACTCCAATTGCATTGCCATTAAATGACCTACCGGGTACTTGTTACCTTCTTTACTCCAATTGCATTGCCATTAAATGACCTACTTGTCACCTACTGTATACTCCAATTGCATTGCCATTAAATGACCTACTTGTCACCTTCTTTAGTCCAATTGCATTGCCATTAAGTGACCTACTGGGTACTTGTCACCTTCTTTACTCCAATTGCATTGCCATTAAATGACCTACTTGTCACCTTCTTTAGTCCAATTGCATTGCCATTAAATGACCTACTGGGTACTTGTGACATTCTTTACTCCAATTGCATTGCCATTAAATGACCTACCAGGTACTTGTCACCTACTTTACTCCAATTGCATTGCCATTAAATGACCTACTTGTCACCTTCTTTACTCCAATTGGATTGCCATTAAATGACCTACCAGGTACTTGTCACCTTCTTTACTCCAATTGCATTGCCATTAAATGACCTACTTGTCACCTTCTTTACTCCAATTGCATTGCCATTAAATGACGTACTTGTCACCTACTTTACTCCAATTGCATTGCCATTAAATGACCTACTTGTCACCTTTACTCCAATTGGATTGCCATTAAATGACCTATTGGGTACTTGTCACCTTCTTTACTCCAATTGCATTGCCATTAAATGACCTACCGGGTACTTGTCACCTTCTTTACTCCAATTGCATTTCCATTAAATGACCTACTTGTCACCTTCTTTAGTCCAATTGCATTACCATTAATTGACCTACTGGGTACTTGTCACCTTCTTTACTCCAGTTGATTTGCCATTAAATGACCTACTTGTCACCTTCTTTACTCCAGTTGCATTGCCATTAAATGACCTACTTGTCACCTTCTTTACTCCAATTGCATTGCCATTAAATGACCTACCAGGTACTTGTCACCTTCTTTACTCCAATTGCATTGCCATTAAATGACCTACCAGGTACTTGTCACCTTCTTTACTCCAATTACATTGCCATTAAATGACCTAATGGGTACTTGTTACCTTCTTTACTCCAATTGCATTGCCATTAAATGACCTACTTGTCACCTACTATATACTCCAATTGCATTGCCATTAAATGACCTAATTGTCACCTTCTTTAGTCCAATTGCATTGCCATTAAGTGACCTACTGGGTACTTGTCACCTTCTTTACTCCAATTGCATTGCCATTAAATGACCTACTTGTCACCTTCTTTAGTCCAATTGCATTGCCATTAAATGACCTACTTGTCACCTACTATATACTCCAATTGCATTGCCATTAAATGACCTAATTGTCACCTTCTTTAGTCCAATTGCATTGCCATTAAGTGACCTACTGGGTACTTGTCACCTTCTTTACTCCAATTGCATTGCCATTAAATGACCTACTTGTCACCTTCTTTAGTCCAATTGCATTGCCATTAAGTGACCTACCAGGTACTTGTCACCTTCTTTAGTCCAGTTGCGTTGTCATGAAATGACCTACTTGTCACCTTCTTTACTCCAGTTGATTTGCCATTAAATGACCTACTTGTCACCTTCTTTACTCCAATTGCATTGCCATTAAATGACCTACTTGTCACCTTCTTTACTCCAATTGGATTGCCATTAAATGACCTACCAGGTACTTGTCACCTTCTTTACTCCAGTTGCATTGCCATTAAATGACCTACTTGTCACCTTCTTTACTCCAATTGCATTGCCATTAAATGACCTACCGGGTACTTGTCACCTTCTTTACTCCAGTTGCATTGCCATTAAATGACCTACTTGTCACCTTCTTTAGTCCAATTGCATTGCCATTAAGTGACCTACCAGGTATGGTATGCATTCAATATTTAGGCTGTGAATTGCTGTTTTATTGTTACCTACTTTACTTTGCATTGCCATTAAATGACCTACTTGTCACCTACTTTACTCCAATTGCATTGCCTTTAAATGACCTACTTGTCACCTTCTTTGCTCCAATTGCATTGTCATTAAATGACCTACTTGTCACCTTCTTTAGTCCAATCGCATTGCCATTAAATGACCTACCAGGTACTTGTCACCTACTTTACTCCAATTGCATTGCCATTAAATAACCTACTTGTCACCTACTTTACTCCAATTGCATTGCCATTAAATGACCTACTTGTCACCTTCTTTACTCCAATTGCATTGCCATTAATTGATCTACCGGGTACTTGTCACCTTCTTTAGTCCAATTGCATTGCCATTAAATGACCTACCAGGTACTTGTCACCTTCTTTAGTCCAATTGCATTGCCATTAAATGACCTACTTGTCACCTACTTTACTCCAATTGCATTGCCGTTAAATGACCTACTTGTCACCTTCTTTAGTCCAATTGCATAGCCATTAATTGACCTACCGGGTACTTGTCACCTTCTTTAGTCCAATTGCATTGCCATTAAATGACCTACCAGGTATTTGTCACCTTCTTTACTCCAATTGCATTGCCATTCTCTTCTAGCAGAGAAATTGATTGACAAAGTATTTGAAGTTCAACGCATATCAGACAGAATCATCCTAGTCAAACTGATAGCAGGTAGCTCTGTCCTCACAGTCCTATATATCTATGCTCCACAAATTGGCCTCAGTGATGCAGAAAAGGACACCTTCTATGAACAACTGAGGGAGGTGGTCTCCAAAGTGCCAGGAAAAGAATTCCTCATTCCCTGTGGTGATTGGAATGGATATATAGGCAAGGCTGCTGCTGGCTATGAAGAGGTACATGGTGGATATGGTTTTGGAGCCCGAAATACAGAAGGTGAGAGGATCCTGGAGTTTGCGATGGCCAACAGCTTAGTGGTCGGCAACTCCTGGTTCCTGAAGAAAGACAACCACTTAATCACATATGATTCCAGAGGGGCTAAAACACAAGTGGACTACATCCTACTGAAAAGGAGGGATCTTAAACGAGTAAAGAATATCAAGGTCATCCCAGGAGAGGAATGTGCAACACAGCACAGGCTTCTAGTATGTGATTTCCTGGTAATGATATGCCCTGAAGCACGCCGCAAGTTTCAACCCAAAGTCAGAACCTGAAAGCTGAAGGACCAGGAAGTGCAGAACAAATTTCAAGAGGCCTTTGTTGAAACCATAAGGGACTATCAGGCAGCTGGTGTAGAGGAATGCTGGCGTCAGTTCAAAGAGGGTCTGCTTAGTAGTGCTAACAGTGTTTGTGGCCATACAAAGAAGCGCATATGGAGGAAAGAGACTTGGTGGTGGGATGAAGAAGTCAACATCGCAATACAGAGAAAGAGGAGATGCTACAAGGCCTGGAAGAAGGGTGGCAGCAGAGAGGAGTACACACAGGTGAAAAGTGCTGCTAAAAAAGTTTTTTTCTTAGCCAAGCAAGCTGCTGCTACAGCCAAGTTCAGCCACATTGACCCTAAAGGTAGTGATATATTCAAGGTTGCAAAGCAGATAAGGAGGGA
Organism: Unio pictorum; assembly: GCA_030141615.1. Taxonomy (NCBI): domain Eukaryota; kingdom Metazoa; phylum Mollusca; class Bivalvia; order Unionida; family Unionidae; genus Unio; species Unio pictorum. The sequence continues at coordinate 19,506,954 of JARLTB010000107.1, forward strand.
GAATCAGGATGTTCTAGGTGAAAAATGCATAGATGATGAGGGTCAGCTTTCTTTAGACAATAAAGCCAAACATAGGGCCTGGCAACAACACTATGAATCATTGCTCAGTATTGAATTTTCTTGGAACCCTGACCACCTAACAAAAGAACAATCAGTGCAAGGCCCACCAATAGAAATCAGCCGAGACATGATAGAAAAGGCGTTAAAGAAAATGAAAAATGGTAAGGCAGCAGGACCTTCTGGTATTGTGGCAGAAATGATGAAAGCAGCGGGAAATGAAGGCAGTCAGATCATGTCAGACCTAGCAAATGCCATCATAAGAGAAGAGCATGTGCTAGAGAGCTGGGGAGAGAGCTATATCATCAACTGCTGTAAGGGCAAAGGTAATGCCCAACTTAGAGGCAACTACAGATGCCTGAAACTTTTGGAGCAAGCAATGAAGGTTATTGAGTGAGTGGCAGACAGCATCATCAGACAGCAAGTTGACATCAATGAAATGCAATTTGGATTCATACCTGGAATGGGCACAACTGATGCGATATTCATCTTGCGTCAGATGCAGGAGAAGTATGTTGGTGCAGACAGAAGACTCTACATGGCATTTGTGGACTTGGAAAAAGCTTTCGACAGGGTTCCCAGGGATGTGCTATGGTGGGCAATGCGGAAACTTCGAGTAGAGGAATGGCTCATCCGACTGGTACAATGCATGTACACTAATGCCAGGAGCAGAGTACGGGTGAATGACACATACAGTGATGACTTCAGTGTAAAAGTCGGAGTCCATCAGGGATCGGTCCTCAGCCCCCTGCTATTCATCATTGTCCTTGAAGCCCTCTCCAGAGAGTTCCGGACAGGATGCCCATGGGAGTTATTGTATGCAGATGATCTGGTCATCATAGCAGAGACTATGGAACTATTACTGGAGAAGCTGAAAATGTGGAAAAGTGGTATGGAAGTCAAAGGATTGAGAGTGAATCTGTCAAAGACAAAAGTGATGGTCAGTGGCTCAGAATTATAACCATTGAAAGATTCCGGTCAGTACCCATGTGCTGTGTGCAGGAATGGTGTAAGGTCCAATGCCATACAATGCAGCCTATGTGCCCTATGGGTGCGCAAAAAGTGTAGTGGCTTGTGTGGAAAACTGGTACCAGACCCCAACTACAAGTGTAAGAGGTGTCTGGGGCAGGCATGCCCACTTGAGCGCCGACCTTACAATAATATGAAAGTATATGATTACACTCTGGAGGTAGTAGACTCCTTCTGCTACCTGGGTGATATGTTGAGTGCTGGAGGTGGATGTGAACTCAGTTCAATCATAAGGGTAAAGTCAGCATGGGGTAAGTTTCATAAACTATTACCTGTACTAACATCAAGAGTTGTCCCCCTCACCACCAGGGGAAAGTTGTGTAGCAGCTGTGTTAGGAGCGTGATGCTATATGGCAGTGAGTGTTGGGCACTCACCCAGTCCTCACTCGCCCGTCTACAATGCAATGACAGAGCCATGATCAGATGGATTTGTAATGTCAAGCCAGACCAGACCCAGCATATCAGGTCAGATACCCTACTGGAAAAGCTGCACCTACCAAAGATTGAGGAACTCCTAAGGGCCAACCGGTTACGCTGGTTCGGCCATGTAGAGAGAAGCAATGCTTGGATTAACAAGTGTAGAAATGTGGAGGTGGAAAGCCGAAGGAAAGCTGGCCGACCCAAGAAAACTTGGAAGCAAACAATCGATCATGACTGCGAGACATGGAAGATGACCAAAATCGATCCTCAAAACCGTGATGCCTGGAGACTGGGCTTGCTGACTGCCAGAAAACGTCGGACCCCTGACCAAGGGAACTAAGACGATAAAATTGGATAGATGAGATGAGAAGAGATTAAATGACCTACTTGTCACCTACTTCACTCCAATTGCATTGCCATTAAATGACCTACTTGTCACCTTCTTTAGTCCAATTGCATTGCCATTAAGTGACCTACCGGGTACTTGTCACCTTCTTTAGTCCAATTGCATTGTCATTAAATGACCTACTTGTCACCTTCTTTACTCCAATTGCATTGCCATTAAATGACCTACTTGTCACCTTCTTTAGTCCAATTGCATTGCCATTAAGTGACCTACCAGGTACTTGTCACCTTCTTTAGTCCAATTGCATTGTCATTAAATGACCTACTTGTCACCTTCTTTAGTCCAATTGCATTACCATTAAATGACCTACTTGTCACCTTCTTTACTCCAATTGCATTGCCATTAAATGACGTACTTGTCACCTTCTTTAGTCCAATTGCATTGCCATTAAGTGACCTACCAGGTACTTGTCACCTTCTTTAGTCCAATCGCATTGCCATTAAATGACCTGCTTTTCACCTACTTTACTCCAATTGCATTGCCATTAATTGACCTACTGGGTACTTGTCACCTTCTTTACTCCAATTGCATTGCCATTAAATAACCTACTTGTGGTGCTGTCCATTAAGACACTAAACCAGACCTTACATTATTGTATTATTAACCATATGCTGTGAATTATTTTTTATTAAGAAAGTAATATTCATTACAAGGTATATTCATTTAAAGTATTTTGCAACTACTTGTATTTGAATTTTTTTTTACTAATATTAGAAAATCAATAATCATTTACAGGTAATTAAAAATACTGATTAAAGTTAACCCATGTTTAATATAAGTTAGACATGGTAAACATGATTGCTGTTATTAACATCAGCATTAAGTAGAATTAAGTGAAAGATTTGAAATGGTTTGACTGGATAAGTTTGTTGTAATAAGTACCAGTATCCACACATAATGATGATATTTAGACTCGTTACTTTATATCATGTAGTCATCTTTATAAAGTCTGATGGGGAGGTGTGTGAACAAAGAAAGCTTTGAATTGCACACTTTTCGTGTAATATTGCTTAATCACTATCAAAATGACATAAAAAATGAATATATTTGTTATATATCTGGTTGCTCAAGTTAAGATGAGTTCAGTTATGAAAATTGATCTTTCTTAATGTCATTCACAGATGATACCATATATACACGCTTATAAGTTGAGTCAAACTGCAAACAACAAAGATCCTGATCTGCCAGAGCATAATGCTCCAGTTGATCAGGGTTTATGCTGTTTGTTCTACAGATTACTCCTAACAAACAGCACATGCCCGGATCTGCTGGCGCATTTTATGACAGTAGATCTGGGTCTGTGCAATTTGCAGTTGGACTATACTCGTGAGTATATATCATAGCTACAGGAATTTTACTTTTGGATTACCAGCTACATTTAATCAAACTCTAACATAGTGTGTTTATTTTATTTTTGGATTACCAGCTACATTTAAGCTGCAAACTTTAACACAGTGTTGATTCCATTTCTAGCTGGGCAGATGGGTTCCAGAAGATCCCTCATTAGCATTGGTATTTATTTTAATTTTCTTATCTTCTGGTGTGAATTTCCCCCTCGCTCTGCTGTGAATTTTCTTTTTCTTTTATTAAACTTTTTTACTTTCTGCTAGCTGCTTTGATAGCTTTTTTAGCATTGAGCCTCAGATGGACATAACTGTCAGGATAACTTTGTGATTGATGCTGATAATAGGCATGGCAACAGTGAATCTTTACCATATTTACTCCCTTATTAGTTGAGTCCAACTGTAAATCAACAGAGATCCAGGTCTGCCATCCCTTAACATGCCAATAGATCTGGTTCCATGCAGTTTGTTAGGTGTAATCAGAAGAACAAACAGCATAGATTCTGATCAGATAGAGCATTATACAATGGCAGGTTAAGATCTGTGTTTTTTGCAGTTGAACTTGTCATACATGTATATGCAGGTACATAAAGGACCCTGCCTGCTTAATCATTCCTTTTTGATATCCATGTGTATGTTGGTGAGCAGAATAATTAACTGAATAAATAATTAATTGAAAGTTTGTGAGATGATAATAATAAAAGGAAGAAACGATTACAACTGTTGAATTTCAGATTTAATTAGGAGCTGCTGTACTATTTTGGCATAATGAATAAGAATGGATCTTCTTGGTATACAGTGTAATTACTGATTGGATCATCCCATGAAAACTAATCGTTTTCTACCATATTGTATGTTGCACTAATTGTAAGCACTGTTGGCAGGTGAGAAAATCAGTCAGGTGGTGATGTTGCTTTTAGATTTTCTTCTGGTTTGGTAGCATTATTGTAACAAATAAACATGCTGAAGATTTTTCTTGACAGGAAAAAATACATGGTGCCAGTGTTTGTCAAAATTCTCCAGTATTTCTCTAAAGGTTTCAGATGTATACAATAGAGTTTTGATGTACATTTATTTAGTACCACCATACTTCGATCAATTTTAAAACCCCTGCCTCTGGGGTATATAGTAATTCGTGTGTCTTTCCCACCATACACATTCAGATCAACATGGGTAGCCTCATCGCTCAGGTATACAGTAATTATTCTATCTTTCTGTTCATCCATTCAAGGATTAATTTTATTAATGTAGTTAGTCCTCTTGTTTTAATGTAATGCCATGATAAATATCAGGGTCATAACCAGAATATGCACATGTTAAATCACTATTTTCCCGCAGTTTGTATAAGAGTTATTGTCCTTTCTGACTTGCAGCTGAATGCAGTGTATGAAAGAATCTTCTGAAAGCAGCTAGTCTCACAGATTTCAGTGGGTCACCATAATGCTCAGAAAGTGTTATGATCACTTGGGGCCTGATTTAGTGTACAACAAAATCTTGTGAACAAAATTAGTCTTACAGTATTTAGCGTTTGCTGGAAACTTAGTATATGTTTTGGTCATCATTTGAAGAGCACATGTTCACCAATTACTTTACTCTTGCTGTTCTTGTTATAGTTCATTGTTTCATTTTCCCTATGGATAAATGCATGTAAGAAAGTATCTTATGAAAATATCTTGTTTTGATGTTTTTTGGACAACTTGTTCTTTGGTTTTTTTTACATCTTGTATTGATGTTTATTAGACATCTTGTTTTTATGTTTATTGGGCAAGCTTTTTTGGAGTTTTTTGGACATTTTGTTTTGATGGTTATTGGACACAGTGTTTTGATGTTTATTGGATATTTTGTATTTTGCTTATTGGATATTTAATTTGATGCTTATTGGACATCATTTTTTTAATATTTGACATGTTGTTTTTGATGTCTAATGATCCAAGGCCAGAGAAATCAATGTGATGGCCTCATGTCCTTCATCCTTTTTTGTCTGTTAATACAAGTTTCTTCTATGAATTCTTCCTAAAACACTTATAGTATTACCATGAAATGTTACACATGTTTATCCCAAGATATTGTTGGCCTTAATGGAAATTATACCACTTTGACTTCCAATATGGCCATCAAGCTGCCATCTTGAAAATCATCTCATCACTACTTTTGCATGGAAAGTCAAACTGACATGGGTTTTCCTTCAGAAGACATCCTATGATGAAAATGATAATGGTCTGACTTCTGATGTGGCCATTTTAAAAATCTTGTTATTGTTATTTTTCTTGAATGGATGGTCATATTGACATGCAGTTTTCACTAATTATCTTATGATGTCTAGTTGGTCTTAAATGAAAAATTATGCTAATGTTACATCCATTATGACCACCATGATGGCCATCTTAAAAATGCTGTTATTGCCAATGGTCATAAATGAATGGTCATCTTCAAAATGCCATTATTGCCAATGGTCATAAATGAATGGTCAAATCAAAATGGGGATTAACAAATAGCTTCTTATGAAGTCTAGTTGGTCCCAAATGAAAATGGTGCTTATCTTGAATCCAGTATACCCAGCATGATTACCATCTCCAAAACACTGCTATCATTGGATCATCATATTCAACGTGAGATTTTAACTATAAGACTTTTTATGATGCCAAGTTGAATCTAAATGAAAATAATCTTAATCTTGTTTTATATATGACTACTGTGATGGGCATATTGAAAAACATCTTGCTATTGGTACTTCTTCTAAATAGTTTTATCAACATCAGGTCTTTGACAAAAGACTTCTTTGTTTGTCCTAAATGATAATGTTACTGATCTTAAATCCAATATGACCATCAGGAAATCTTGCTATTGCTACTAAACAGATGGGCATATTGACATTGAATTTTCACCAAAATGACTTCTTATCATTTCTTGTTGGTCCAAATTCAAAATGGTGCTAATCTTAAATCCAGTAAGGCCACACAGATGACCATATTGAATATCTTATTAAGGTTATGGTTACTCATCCACAACAGATGGTTGTATAGACAAGAACTTTCTACCAAAATATTTCTTTTAGAGTCTAGATGGTTGTAAATGAACCTGGTGCCAGTCTGAAATCCTGTGTAATGGAGTCAACCCAAAATTTAAAAAATGTGACAATTACTTCTTTTAAACAAATGGTCAAACCAGTATTTAAAAGAAAACTTTGTGCAATATACCAGTTACAGTTTATTCCTGTGTTAAAACATGCTGATCTGACCTCCATAATGGCTTCTTTTGATAGCCATCCTGAAATCTATATGGCTACTTCTGAACTGGTGGTGTTTCTTGACATGGGGTTTTAACTAAAATACTATTCTAGCAATATAGCAATATGAAGCATGCTCCAAATGAACCTTCAAAAATGGCACCAGAGTGATTATCCTGAAATATCATATCACTACTTCTCTTGCATGAAAGATGGCAATGGTATGGGTTTTTCTCTAAAAGTCTTATTGTCATATTGAAATGGTTTTGAATGAAAATGGTACAGATCTGATCACCTGTATAACCACACATTTGTGAAAGAGTTTTGAAAACCCAATTTAACTGACCTTGGAGTGAAGTCAGATGTCAATGCATGGATTTCTGTACTTCATTGATCTTATATATGAATGTAGTGATTTCTACATACCGTAATAGAAGTAACAATTTTTCCAGACTTTGTGCTTAGCTACATTCCAATGAACAGTTTGAAAGTCAGCACTCTCACAGTGATTTAAGGTCATTCTCTATTCTGGTTTATGAGCATAATAACAAATGTGATTGGATTTTTATCAAATCCAGTTTGTCAATAGATCAGATGAATACCTTGGATGATTCCATTTAAATAATGGGGGGTCGGAGTCAAATATTAATTATAGGTTTAACCAGATTTTGGACATAAGTATGTCTTGATATTGTCTGACAACAAGTTGAATAATTATGTTGTTGGGATCAATGTATATGGCCATGACAAAGAGTTTTGTCATGCATGTACAGTCGACTCCACTTAACTGCACATCGGTTAACTGCACACTCCGGATAATTGCACGTAATCATGCCGGTCCCGTTTTTCCCTAATGCTTAAAAATATACTGTACCTTACTCCGGTTAACTGCACAGTCTCGTGATGGGCCCGAGGGTGTGCAGTTAACCAGAGTCGACTGTACATGTTTTTAAAGAACATGTTAACTCAAGCATATAAGAAAATATTTTCATTGCCAGATTTGGTATATTGGAGTGCCCAAAGTTATTAGAGGTGGTTTAAACACTTTGCAGTTAGAAAGAAGAAATGGTTTTATCTTGGATGCAAGGAAGTTCTTTTAGGCATGATTGATAGCAAGAAATTTGAATAACAGGATAATCTATTAGCCTTCAAGGCATGGTTGACTACAGTACAAAATGCTTTCACCGTATTAAACAATTCCAGGCAGCTTAGGGATGCAATAGTTGTAGGATGATGGAGACCTACATCATTATGACAAGATGAGGTTAAGAAAATGGCAAATGCTAATGGAAGATGTTAGGAAACTAGAAAATGTAATGTAATTGAAGATGTTAAGAAAATAGCAAATGTAATGGAAGATGTTAGGAAAATAGCAAATGTAATGGAAGATGTTAAGAAAATAGCAAATGTAATGTAATGGAAGATGTTAAGAAAATAGCAAATGTAATGTAATGGAAGATGTTAAGAAAATAGCAAATGTAATGGAAGATGTTAAGAAAATAGCAAATGTAATGTAATGGAAGATGTTAAGAAAATAGCAAATGTAATGGAAGATGTTAAGAAAATAGCAAATGTAATGGAAGATGTTAAGAAAATAGCAAATGTAATGGAAGATGTTAAGAAAATAGCAAATGTAATGTAATGGAAGATGTTAAGAAAATAACAAATGTAATGGAAGATGTTAAGAAAATAGCAAATGTAATGGAAGATGTTAAGAAAATAGCAAATGTAATGGAAGATGTTAAGAAAATAGTAAATGTAATGGAAGATGTTAAGAAAATAGCAAATGTAATGGAAGATGTTAAGAAAATGGCAAATGTAATGTAATGGAAGATGTTAAGAAAATAGCAAATGTAATGTAATGGAAGATGTTAAGAAAATAGCAAATGTAATGTAATGGAAGATGTTAAGAAAATAGCAAATGTAATGTAATGGAAGATGTTAAGAAAATAGCAAATGTAATGGAAGATGTTAAGAAAATAGCAAATGTAATGTAATGGAAGATGTTAAGAAAATAGCAAATGTAATGGAAGATGTTAAGAAAATAGCAAATGTAATGGAAGATGTTAAGAAAATAGCAAATGTAATGTAATTGAAGATGTTAAGAAAATAGCAAATGTAATGTAATGGAAGATGTTAAGAAAATAGCAAATGTAATGGAAGATGTTAAGAAAATGGCAAATGTAATGTAATGGAAGATGTTAAGAAAATAGCAAATGTAATGTAATGGAAGATGTTAAGAAAATAGCAAATGTAATGTAATGGAAGATGTTAAGAAAATAGCAAATGTAATGTAATGGAAGATGTTAAGAAAATAGCAAATGTAATGGAAGATGTTAAGAAAATAGCAAATGTAATGTAATGGAAGATGTTAAGAAAATAGCAAATGTAATGGAAGATGTTAAGAAAATAGCAAATGTAATGGAAGATGTTAAGAAAATAGCAAATGTAATGTAATTGAAGATGTTAAGAAAATAGCAAATGTAATGTAATGGAAGATGTTAAGAAAATAGCAAATGTAATGTAATGGAAGATGTTAAGAAAATAGCAAATGTAATGGAAGATGTTAAGAAAATAGCAAATGTAATGGAAGATGTTAAGAAAATAGCAAATGTAATGGAAGATGTTAAGAAAATGGCAAATGTAATGTAATGGAAGATGTTAAGAAAATAGCAAAATGTAATGTAGTGGAAGATGTTAAGAAAATAGCAACGGTAATGTAATGGAAGATGTTAAGAAAATAGCAGATATAATGGAAGATGTTAAAGAAAATAGAAAATGTAATGGAAGATGTTAAGAAAAAAGAAAATGTAATGGAAGATGTTAAGAAAAAAGAAAATGTAATGGAAGATGTTAAGAAAGTAGAAAATGTAATGGAAGATGTTAAAGAAAATAGAAAATGTAATGGAAGATGTTAAGAAAAAAGAAAATGTAATGGAAGATGTTAAGAAAAAGCAGATGTAATGGAAGATGTTAAGAAAGTAGAAAATGTAATGGAAGATGTTAAGAAAATAGCAAATGACTAAAAATGACTTTTTAAAAGAAGATCACAGTTACCTATTTCAATAGTGGTACTTTTCCAGGTTTAAATAAGACTATACTGTTTTAACAACATACTGATTGTACAAGTGTCATAACTGCAGTCAATTTTCAGCTATTTTGCATGGATAACCACTGGGTATATTTCAGCAGAAGAAAAGACCAGATGGATTCCAATCTATGATATAATAGGCTTTAGGGCTCATAGCTTGTATACTTACTTTTCTACTATGCATTTCCTGGTTGTGACACTGAGTTGCATTTCCCAGGCTTACATGGCCTGGAATGTCTTGGTAAACTCAACTGCAAGCTACAGTCAGTTGTGGATGTAGATGTAGCTGTTTTTGGAACGATTGGCTGTCACCATGTATGGCTCAGCTTCTGCAGCAAAAATGTGTTCAAATTAGGAAAGATTATTTTGCTTATACAAATGCAAAAAAAAAAGCAAATGATGCAATAATATCAAATTATGCATCCTTCTGTTGCATGCAAGAGTGCCAGCATACCATTCAGCAGGGTATAGAAGAAAATCACTAATATTCAGGCACCTGACGCCATTTGGCCAGCATATAGAGTCCAGTACTTTTTAGATGTATGTGAGCCTATTTTTAGAGTCCAGTACTTTTTAGATGTATGTGAGCCTATTTTAAAGTCCAGTACCTTTTAGATGTATGTGAGCCTATTTTAAAGTCCAGTACTTTTTAGATGTATGTGAGCCTATTTTATGAGTCCAGTACTTTTTAGATGTATGTGAACCTATTTTAAAGTCCAGTACTTTTTAGATGTATGTGAGCCTATTTTATGAGTCCAGTACTTTTTAGATGTATGTGAGCCTATTTTAAAGTCCAGTACTTTTTAGATGTATGTGAGCCTATTTTAAAGTCCAGTACTTTTTAGATGTATGTGAGCCTATTTTAAAGTCCTGTCCTTTTTAGATGTATGTGAGCCTATTTTAAAGTCCAGTACTTTTTAGATGTATGTGAGCCTATTTTAAAGTCCAGTACTTTTTAGATGTATGTATAAATCATCAAAGACTTTAAATGGAGGATGAAGGTGGATTTGGATGAACCATTGTTAACTGCATGTAGCAATTTAAATTTTTCTACTTTTGCCATTTTAGGGTAATATGATAGGTATTTGGCAAATAAAGGAAATGTGTATGTGGCAAACATACTTTTAATTTAAAGTTCTGAAACTGGCAGCATTTAATATTTCTTGTAAGTTTAAAACGTGTATCTCCACCATATATATAGAGATCATGTCACGAATGAGGAAGTGGGAAACAGAATTAAGCAAGCCATTGGGCCCTATGAAGAGCTATTGACCATTGTGAAAAAGCACAAAATGAAATGGTATGGACATGTCACATTATTAACAGGGCTTGCTAATACAATCATGCAAGGTACTGTGTAGAGAGGGCGAAGGAGAGGAAGACAGAGGAAAAGATAGGAGGATAACATCTCAGAGTGGACAGGACTGAAGCTGAGTGACACAGTGAGAGTATCAGAGAACAGATTGGAATGGAGGAAGCTGGTTGTCAGGTCATCACTGGTGCCCCAGCGGTCGGCAAGACTAAGGAATAGATAGATAGATAGATAGATAGATAGATAGATAGATAGATAGATAGATAGATAGATAGATGATAGATAGATAGATAGATAGATAGATAGATAGATAGATAGATAACCTGAACTAATTTTGCAACACATCCTCCACTTAACAGTCTTGAATAATACTTTATTGTCAGCAAGAGTTCCTTTCTGCAAATGGCACTTTTACTATATTGCCATGATTTCTAAACATCTTGCTTTACATGACTGTGAATCTAAAGTCAGTACTATAGTCCATGATTTCTAAGTATCTGACTTATTTGACTATTGATTAGTGAAGTTGATTTACACTTACTTATTTTTATGATTGTTTTAAAGTACTAAAAAAAGAATTGAAACTAAATGCATTTATTGCACCATTATCTTTAACTACATTGAATCCATATTCTAATGGCATAAAATGCAACAGTATAATTCTTGTTAGTATAGAATTACTAAATTGAAGTAATGTTAGCACAGTAAATGAGTCCTTTTTAATTTAGTCTTTCACATTACACGCTAGTCACAGCTTAGCTGACAAAGGGGTCATTTAATTGTGATCATTTTTAAAACCAGATTTTGTAAACATTAATAATATGGAATGCAGGTAAACATTAATGGATTAAATTCTTAATGATGTTCTCATATGTAATATTGTAGGATATTTAAATCAGCATTTCAGTGTCATTCATAAACTTTCGAATTCTCCATTAAGAGTTTAAATAATGTCTAGATTATTACAGAATATTGATGATTTATATTTAATGCTAATTTTTTTGCTAGTCTGAATGAGTATAAATATATTCAGATTTTATGCTGAAATATTTTCATGTTTTCTCTGCATTCCATATTATAATTTTCATTTTTTTTATGTCATCTGACTTTGATCACTCCATGAATTTTTAATTTTCTTTATTACTTAAAAGTAAAAAGCATAGTTTTTTGTCACCCTCACTCAAATTACTTCCCTTCTGCAGAAAAGGAATACAGAATGCCTCTTCCACCTCCGAGAACGTCTCTATTACGTATCCTCTCGGAAGGTAAACCTTCCTAACATGGCTTGCTTGTAAGCTTGCTGTACAGCTTTACTAAATCATTTTTCAAACTGAGAGCATATGGCATGAAAGGTATGCATCTTTAACACCATGACATTAATTTTTGGTTCAGCTCATCTTGCCATTCATTGGCTTCTATTATGGGATGGCCCTGCTTCCTTTATGCCTGTGTTATCTAACCTTGAACATTTGCTGCTTTTGTTACTTCTGATGATGAACAGCTGTCACAGTGTCAGATTTTTGTCTGTTTACTTTGCAGGAATGTACTTTTAATACATATTGTTGTGATAGGATGGCATTCTTAGCAATTATGTAGCTTCCATAGCAATTAGATAGAAAAAAGAAAAATTATGTATTTAGCATCCTTTTAAGAGCCACATGTTAGTCTTCTTTAATAAAATGTGTGAGATATGTCCTTTGGGATGTTGCCTGTCAAATGTCTGCTTCTTTAACAACCAAATATAAAACCATTCCTTTTCTTCTTCAGAATGGTCCAACTAATTTTGATCAAATGTTTGCACGTATGAAATTAATTTTTATTATGTGTTAGTACCAATATTATTTCCAAGCTTCCTACCTTTCTGTTAAATAAATAAAATTAAAGTTCACTATTTGTACTATGAAAGTTTTACTGGACACTGTACAGCCATGATTGTAATGATGTGCTCTTAAGTCATATACATACTGTACATACTTCAGATGCTTTGTTTCTTCACCTCCAGACCAATGAGTAATTGTTGATCCAACTTTTTTAGGGCTATTTCTTTTGATATGATTTTAACTAATTTGTTTCCAAGGTAGTCTCCACAGAAGTGGTATTGGCAGCAGTCTGGCTTTATTTTAGAATAAAAATCAAAATTTAATCCACTGCCAGTGTGGTCTCTTAAAGTAAAAAAAGATTGAAAAACTGACAGGAAAGGAACCTTTAAAAGCAAAACTAGGATATAATTGTAATTGCTCTTTGCATACATAATTTTTTGCTGTCTCCTATCTTTTCTATCCTTTGCAGAATTTGAAAGTCATGCAGACATAAAAAAAACATTTTTTTTCTTCTTCATATCCTGTTTTAGGTTGGAAAATGCTTTGATTTTTTTAAATTAGGATTTTTAACGTAGCTTTAACAATTTTTCAGTCATATCACTACGATCTCGGCAGTGAGGCAGTTTATAGTGATGTCTAGCATTGGGGCATCATGCCATAGACATGTAGCATGATGTCCCACCCAGTCACATTATCCTGACACCAGGCTGACAAATCCTAACACTAACCTCTTAATACTGAACACCAAGCAAGGCAGCTGTTAGTATAATTTTTGTAATTCTTTGGTATGACTCTGCCAGGGATCAAACCCACAACCTCCTGCTCCCACGGCAGAGGCTCGAACCACTAGGCCACCGGAGCAGTTTAGCATACTATGATGCTCATCTGTTCCTTATATTGTTTTCACACAGTACCGCTTGTTCTCCATCATATATAGTTACCAGACTTTACATGTCTTGCATTTGGGGTAAGAAATAAAACTTGTAATGTTTAGGGTCAAGAGGTCAGTGGTCACAGTCATTGAATAAAAGAAGAACAATAGATCACAAATCTGGACCTAACTTGTTAATGGCTTGTACTTGAGATAAAGAAGAAAACTATTTATAAGGGTGAAAAAGGTTGAGTAAGGTCACAAACTCAAAGGATGATAATGGTTTCTACACCATAGCATTAGTTTTACCTTACTGACCTAGACCAAAGTTTGTGAATGTCTTGCAGTTGGGGTAAGGAAAAAGCCTATCAATTTGGTGATCAAAATGTCAAAGGTTAGGGTCATTGTAACCAGAACAGAAACATAATATCTATTTCAAGTTCAGTTCTCAGGCAGTTTTTTACCTTCACCAAAGTTTGTACATATCTTACATATTGGGTAAGAAGGAAACCTGTTTATTTTGGGATCTTCCTGCTTGCACTAATGGCCATTTTCTGATGCATGTAGTAGCATTACAGATGTATTATAGGTCTAAATGATTTAAATCCATAGTTCTATACCTCATGTCTCTCTGTTAGCTTTTGGTTGCATCATTATTGCTTGGGGGCAAATTGAATTTCTTCATTTCTCACCCAGCATAATGATCATGCCATCCTCTGAATGAAATCTGATATTTGCTTTATTGTTTAAATATACATTGCTTCATTTTAGACTATTGCATTGTTCACTGCTAAAGGAAAAGCAAATGCATTGCCATTCAGGTCAAGCCAGGTTTTATGGGATGCCTCTTGACCCATCTGAATAATGAATTGGTGGCATACCTGCTGAAATATATAAGCAGTTTTGAATTAGACATCACTTAATTCTTTTAATTTTGACTATGTTACAAGAGGGAAGATTCAATTTTCTTATTCTAGACGTGAGATTTTTGTAAAAATGGTTTATGCAGTGTGTTCTTGAATTGGTGGACAAGATTCTACACCTGATAGCGCCAGAGATTAAGCCAAAGGCATTTGAGCTGAGAAGAAGTGTTTGATCAGTGGGCCCTTTGTAATCCTTTCTATTATTTTTTTAATTTATTTATCATATCCAATTAAAGAAAGGTATCATTTAAAGAAACATACTAGCAAAAGCATTGTCAACTCCAGGGTCAATTAGGCCATGAGCCAGGACAGACAATGTGCTCTTGAAAAGGTCCTTACTTTGTTCCTGATTTCTCTGATATGTACACATGATTTTCAGAATTATTGTGAAAGTGGCAATTTGTTCATAAGGCCGTACAATACAGCAAAACTGAAATATAAAATTAAAATTGTAGGTGTGTGTGTGCAGAACTTGTTCATTTACAGAATACAAAAATTTGCTGTTGGATGTAGTAACAAAACACATCCTTAGCTTACAGATTGTGTTAATTGTTTCTAGTGAAACAACATTACCAAATGCAGATATATTCATATTTGTTTAGACTGCAACAAAGATTATCTCAGTTTTTTTCATGACCAAACACTGAATCTTGTAAATCTGGTATTCATGTAGGAGTTTATACTGCCTTCTTTTTTTCCGATATAGTATTAGCTGTTCATTGAGTCACAGTTACTCATGACCTGCAAACCAAGAAGACCTTTGCACTTATCTGGTCCTAAATTCTGCAAATTTCATAGTTAGGGTAAATGAAAATGCATTTTGTAATATAGCCAATAATTATAAGTATGCATCAACATGGTTGTAACTATATCGGCATCATTACAGAATGCATGCTGGCATGAAGGTCTGCCCAACTTGTTCAAATAATGCTGATCCGCAAAGCATCTTCTCAGAAGCTGATTTGAATAATTTTCATCAAATATGGTGGCCATTGTTAAAAATACACACTCCTGTAAACAACTTCATCTCAAAGCTGCCTAACAGAATCAGAGCAGACTTGACAAAAAGCATCTTGGCAAAAAAAGTTTTCTTGATTTGTGCAAGTGATGTCAATCAACAATCAAATATAGCTGCCTTTACTACCAATAGAAAGTCCTTCAGATGGTTTATGAAATAATGCTGAATAGAAATAATATTTTTTCAGAATGCATATCTGCAAAAAAGGCTTTCAGATTGGTATAAATGATTCTAGTAATTAATATATTGTCATTTTTTTTATAAACAAAAAAAGCTTTGAAACAACTTTTTTCTCAAAAACTTCTTAATAGAAATTGCTCTTTTTTGAAATCATCATTGCATGATAGGCTTTCAGCTTATATAAATGTTGCTGATCTTCCATGAAACATGACTGCAATTGATAAAATATAAAAAGAAATTACAACTATTTCTACACTAAATCTGCTAAACATAATTTGACCCAATTTGACAGAAATCGTTTCGAAATGATGGGCTTTTAAATGTATCCATGTGATGCTAATCCACAATCAAGTATAGTTGTTATTTTTAAAAATAAAAAAATCGGTAAGTCCTTTTTAATAGCTTCACGTTCATTTACTATATTATCATGAACTGATTGTAAATATTTTGTATCATGGCAAGATTTAGTATCAGTGCCTCACATTTACAGTTGATTTTTAGAATGAAATACCTGAATGCTAAGCAGAGGTAACTGTAATAATTGAAAATCAAAAGAATTTATGCAGTGAGTCTGCATCCATTGCATTTTCCATTATCCAGTATTCATAGTGATCACTACTTCTAAACTACAGGGAAGAAAGTCATAAAATGTTTTTAACCCAGGTTTATCCTGAAATTACTGTTAGATTAGTCTTAATGACAATGGTGCCTTCAGACATCCATTAAGGCAACTATAGTGGCTGGGTTCAATCCCCAGCTGAGTCATACCAAAGACTTAAAAAAATGGTACTAACAGCTGCCTTGCTTAGCGCTCAGCATCAAGAAGTTAGTGTTAGGACTGGTTGGCCTGGTGTCAGGATAATGTGACTGGGTGGGACATCATGCTACATGTCTGCAGCATGATGCCCCAGTGCTAGACATCGCTATAAAACTGCCTCACTGCAGACATCATAGCAATATGACTGAAATTTTTTTAAAGCTACGTTAAAAATCCTAATCACACACACTATAGTGGCTATCTTAAAATCTTGGTGCTTCCACTCCTTTAGTGAGGATTGTTATATTGATTTTTACTGACTTTACATATTGTCCTAAATGATTATGGTGACAATCTGACATTCAGTGATGCTATCCTGTCTAACACTGCTCTTCTTGAACAATGGTTGTATTGACATTGACTTCCTATGAAATGTTGATGCTCCTAAATGAAATTGGTGCTGGTCTAATAAGCAACATGGCTGCTTCATGACTATCTTTAAAATTTTGGTATTGCTACTCTGATGATTGTAATATAACTTTTAGCTCTATGTGTCTTCCACAAGAAGAGATTATAGGATAGCCTCTTGTCCATTGTCCATCTTTCACCACAGATATATTGTTACTACTCCTCATAAAATACTTGGAGAACTGCCATGAAACTTTTTACACTAATTTATCTAGAGGTCTAATTAGTTCTAAATGAAATGATGCTGCCAGGATATCCATTATGACATGCAGAGTCCATCTAGAAAATCTTGTTATCACTAATCCTCATATAAACATGCAATGTTTGCTTCTTATAATATCAAAGCTGGTCCTATGCTATGGCTATCACAATAGCTTATTTGAAATCTTAAGAATACATGTACATATATGAGATGATTTCAACACTCATTAGTTAAAAAGAAGAAATGGTCTTATCATGAGTTCTCAGAATTTTGGGGGTAATAGAAGACCATCAGTTCCTTTAAGGGGCTCTTTTTTACATAGGTGAAAAATATAAATAAAGATAGTAACCTCAGGTCCCTGAGACTAACATGGAATTTTCACGAAAAGACTTCTTCTGACATGTAGATGGTCCTATATTAAATTGGTATAGATCTGGAATCCAACATGGCAATGACCTAGCTATCTTGAAAACCTTGTTATTTCTACTTTTTCTACTTGGAAGGTCTTATTAACATTGGGTTTTCACTTAAAGACTTGTATGACCTACCTGTAAATGGTATGGAATAATCATTGTGCCTTTTTTACATTGAAACATAGCTACCTTGGTGTCCTTGTTGAAAATAGCGTTATTACTCCTCATTTGTATCAGATGGGCATAATGACATCAGGGTTTTACTGAAATACTTCTTATCAGATCTACTTGACCTTGAGGTCTCTCCAAGGTCACTGCTTGTATTATACTTCATCCAGACTATAAGCATAGTAACTTGTAAAAATGAATTTTTACAGGTTTTGTATTTCACTACTTTAATAAACAAGGCTGATATTGATTCAGAATCAGTTAACTTGGTGAAGACAACACGTAATGGAATGGATTTTTATGAAACATTTGAAGATTAGACATTTTTGGAAAGATGATGTTAACATGTTTTTCACCAGAAGTGCAGAAAGTTCCTCTTTTTACAGTAGTTGCTATGACTGATTGTTTTTCTATAATAACATAAATACAGGTATCAAAATCAGGAAATCTTGTGTGATTGAAGCATACCAATAAAATTTCCAAAGAATCTAAGGGTCTGTTATTTAATAAAATATAGAAAACTTAAAATTAGGAGATGTTGGTGTATGAATATGCATAGGAAAATCCTATGTACACAAGCTGATGTTGATCAGAGGTTTAGATGACTATATTTATCTGCTGAAGACAATGATGTAAATAACAAATTTTCCAAATGAGGACAATCTGCATTAATTATCTGTGAAAGATTGCAAGTTAATCAGGGAGATTTATTGTTCAATAAAATTATGGTTATAAAATAAAGATTAAGTTAATAAACTGTACTAGATTAAGTTAATAACCTTTGAACCATAAAAGCATATAACAGACAATCTTATTTGTATGACTGGTCTTAGCATTAGAGGACAGGGTGCATATTTGATATGCTCAAGAATTTGTATCTACATTGGGGAGGAGGGGGTGCCTTCCAGAGCCTCTTTACAAGAACATGACTTTATTGAAATGTATCAGGTACTAGTAGAAGTCTGCTGTAATATACTATATATACTCACTTATAAGTGGAGAACAACTATAAACTGCACAGACCTAGATTTGCTGTCATGTAATGAGCTGATAGATCTAGATCTAAGCAGTTTGTTCTGAGTAATCAGTAAAACAAACAACATAGACCCTGAGCTGCTAGTGCATTATGCTATGGCAGATCAGGGTCTGTGTTTTTTAGCCATTGGATTCGACTTATAAAGTGAGTATAACAGTACCATGAACAAGATACCTATCAGTGTTTTTCACTTGCTGATGGTCACCTTTCAATCAGTGTCAGATTATCCCATCTGTTGTAAAAATCTGTTAAACCAAAGGTCTCAGGTATTAATCTTACCTGGACAAGCCCAGGTCATTTGCTGTTGTGTGCCCATAAGCAAAGCACTTTATTCATGTTCCTTCAGCACTAAATACTCATCTATGTGGTGCTGATTTGTCATTGAACATTATCCCACCCATGTCATTCAGTCTCTACTTAGATTGAATCCATCATATTTCCATATATCAACCCCAAGTAAATGTCCAGATTGTTTCAATTCCATTAGTGCTCTTAAGGAAGGGTTCTTATTCTTTTGATTTGTACTGTTACTATGAAAGTTAAAACTAATTTTAGATGATCTGTTTATAGAGTTCCAACTGAATGATAGTTGAAATGGCATATTATAGTATGATAATATGGTTGTCTTTTATTCTGTTTTGCGTGATTTTGAAGAAAGCAAAGTTAATTATTCATTATTTTGATATTATTTGGTCATTTATTTTTGCAGATTGCTAAGTTTTTCTTCATGTATTATACTGTAACAGTAAGAAGTCTGTTCATATGACGTGACCTTTACCTGCAGAGTCTTGATTTCTAACTTTAAAGTTATCACATTTTTATATCAATAAGGATTTATTTGCTAAAGAGCCCTAAATTTCAATTTTCTTTCAGATAATCCAACCAAAGAAATTCTTTATTGTTTCTTGAGCTTTGCATGTTGAAAATAACATTGGTACACCTTTAACATTAACAATTGTTTTCTTTTGAAGGATTGTTTACAATATTTATTTAATTTAGGTGTCCTTTTCAGCTTTTTTCAAAATTGTGAGTGACTATTTAATTATTAAATATATTTTACAAGGTTTAAGTTTTTGGGATGTGACAACTTTACATGTTAAGCTTTCAGCTATCAATGTGTGTACCATTTGGAGATGTTAATAATGAGGATAACTACATGTACATACATTTGATCTTTAAAACTATGACAAATTACTTAACTGTCAATGATTTTTTTTTTCTGGTTATCATTTATCTATTAGCTAAGTTTGGGTATTCAGTGTACTCAAAACAGCGCCATCTATGTTCTCTGCCACCACAATATTACAATAATATATTACTCTATGTGATGTGTTAAGGCTTTAAAAACAGTAACACAGAAAAAAGTGAAAACATCAAGCTTTGTCAAATTTAACAAATAATTTATTTCCTTGGAAAAAGATTATAAAAATGGAGAGAAAAAATATCGTTTTAAGAATCAAATCCAAAAATAATTCAAGAATAATATGTGAATTAAATTGCAGAAGTCCTAGTAATGAAATTTTCTAATAGATTCAAGTTTGACTCATGCTGAATAATCCAAGATGGAAGTTGATGATGATGTATGCTGAAGTCTGTTTTGTACTTATCTTTAATTCCTTGTAGAACACACAATAATTAACACTCTGGGTGTTATAAATCCAAATAAAAGTTTGATAAACTGTCTTTGTCTAAGAATTTCTATTTGAGCACATCAAATATTTCCATAGATGCGAATTATTCCTTTAAAATCCAAGTGAACTGAAAAAAAGTTAACATGTATTCAAAAACTGGCTACAATGAAAGAAAATGACTTAATGTCAGATGTTACAAAAACCCCAAACTAGCTGATAGCACTAAAGCAAAAATTATATCATATTCTAAAATGCAGTTTCGAAAAAATCCACAAATTGTTTACTTCCCATATTGACCTTGATAACAACCAATCATTTTAAAATAAAACCTGTTTACGTGGTTTCGACTAACTTTGAATCAGGATCAGGATCTAGGTCAACATTCCTTATTTACCAAAGAATAATTCAGGCCAAACAAACTTCTAGACAAACATCATCTCCAGTGAATAAATTTACAATACAATAGCATGTATTGAAAAATAAAAAAGAATTATTAATTGACAAATGATTGAATATATATAAAATCAGATATGCATAACACTATAGGTGTTGAAGGTTATCTCTGATTTATGGTAAGATGAGTTTGTATTTCCAAGTGTTACAGGTTGTCAGTATCACATGCTTTAAGGTGTTAACTTTCTGTGCACAAAACACCTTGACAGAATGTTTCATTTTGTCTGCTACCAGCATATAATCAGGCTTAGCCATCAGTGATGAAAAACAGAGCAGTGATTTGCAAAATCGAAACTATATCCTTTTAGAGTATGATGTTACTTACCAAATGTTCTCATGTTAACATCCAGTTTGAAAGGATTAGTATATGGTTAAAAAGAAAAACAACTGTCTGCATGATTGGTAAAGCAACCATATATATATATATATATATATATATATATATATATATATATATATACCATGTAATGTACGGCATACCCAATTATCATCAGCTTAGCTGTTTTGTTGTGATGCAACATATGAAAATCATCCATACTGAAAGAAAAGAATAAACATGAAGAAAGCCATCTAAATGGTCCATGTCAGCGGAGACTTGGAACTAGATTACTTGGCAGCACAATTAAGTTAAAATGGAAAGACAGCAGCCTTGGAGGAGCACCTAAATTAGAACAAATACAGTAGTTTGATAGTTGATACGACAGGTACAAAGAAAGAAACTGAGGAATATGACCAAATTTTGTCAACAATATGATCAAATTTTCTCATTAATATGACTAAATTTTCCAACTGTGTTATACAAAATAATAATTTACAGTATTATTTGCCATTATGAGTTTGTAATCGTCAAAAAAGAACAAAACATAAATGAATTTTAGTCTTTGTTGTTGTAGAACTCCTTTAAATGACATATTGTCTGATGACCATTTGTGATAGCTGTTTACCTTGTTATTATATTATTATAATCAAACCATCTCTTTTTTTCTCTCTCTCATTCTGCCCAATGATTCTCACATAACCTATTTACCTTACTTTGCACAATACAGTATAGAGATTATAAAGAATATTTTTTAAATGATATAATAAATTGGTGCTGGATGTGTAGGAGACACACACAATTTCAAAGGGACCAAGAAGAATACTGCATAGTACTTCCAGCAAAAGACTTTATTTATGTTTTATTTCATTTAAGTATCACCAAATGTCATTTTCTCAATGTATATCCACAATAATTGAGTGATTCCTTAAACTTTATTAATTTTAGGCAAGCGTTATGTTTACCCACTTTCATATTCATAAAATGTTCAACACATGAAAAATCAAAACACTCGTGATGCATATGTACACATTACTTCATATGCAGTGAGGCTGAAAGTGAAGAACACTCATAGTTCAGCAAGTGGTCAGATAAAGTTCTTGATGGACATAGATTTCTTTGCATTTTTTGTGCACATCTAACTGCAGGGTCGAGTAATCTTTCTTTGTATGGCACTTCATCTGTTGTGATTCATGCATCATTCATCATGCTTCCTTCAATTGTTGTTATTTTTAACTCGTCTCAAATACTACTGGACCAAGTTTGACCATACTTGGCTGAGAGCATTCTGGATTGAAGGGCTTTCAGATTTTTATACTTCATGCTGATCCACTGTGAAATACAGCTGCTATTACTAAATATATAAAAACTTGGAAGTTTATACAAAATAGTTCAAATCATCTTCAAATATGGCTACCATTGCTAAAAACAGAAAAACCAGTCCATTATTTATCAGCAATTACTATTTTTAACTCAAGGTCAACTTGGCACAGAGTATCCCAGCTTTAGGGTATTTCATGTTTGTACAAATTATGCTGATCCACCTATAAATTTGGCTGCCATTAATAAAACAATAAAAACCTTTAAATGACTGCTTCTGTAAAACCACTGAACAAATCTTGATCACATTTGATAATAAGCATTCTGATATGAAAACCATTAAAATTTATATAAAAGATGCCAATTTTCCAATGTTTCTCAAAATATTTTTTTTTCCAATGTGAAAGGACTTGTTCTTCAAAACTACTCAATAGAATTTAAGTGACCTTGAAAGAAAGTATCCTGGCATGCAGACCTTTCCAATATGGCCATCATTGCTAAAAAAATTGAAATACGTTTAAATGACATACTGTATTCACATCAGTTGATCTAAGAATTTAACCCAATTTGACATAAAATGTCCTGATATTGAGGGCTTGCAATCTTTTTACATATGATACTGATTCACAACAAATATGGCCATTGGTGCTAACATACCTATCAGTGAATGCACTGTTTCTCCCTGTGACACAGCTTTTCCCCCCAGGATGTGCTCTTTTCTCATATTCTGGTCAGCAGTGGTCACTTTGCACAATATTTAAAGGTTAGTCTTAAGTAAACAAGCAGGAAAGCCAGTGTGACTAATTAACAGTTAATCCTTATCATTGCAATTATTTTGTGATATGGACTGGCCCTCTGACACAGATCAAAGGAAACATATTCTACAGTGTGTGTTGCCAGTATGTAAGCACCAGCAGTTGATTAGCAAATGATGCCCTATTATTGTTGCAACAAAAGGTGCCTAAATGCATAGTCTGGTGTTATCATACATACAGCAACTATTTTCCCTTCATTTTATACCCCACCTTATAGGTGGTAATGTCAACACATGAGGCATTTCACATTGTATACTATAAAACATATTTATTCAAAATCAGTATTTTGAGGACATACATGCTGTATGATATGTATTTTCATTCTTTCTGTATATTTTATGACAGAAACTAACATTTGTATATAAGGTACAGTAATGTCAGGTGTATACTTGGGTAAGATTCTTTTAATGGGAATGGATGTACAGGATATGGAGCAACAGCAATTGCAGCAATCATTCTTAAGATTGAAATTAATTGGTGACAATTTTATTGTTGTGCTTTATGTTTTGGTCTGGTTTATTTTCTGATTTTCATATTGTTGTAGAGGTAAAATAATTTGATAAAAAATTGTGAATAATATTTAAATTTAAAATTCTATTTAGTAAAGAAGTGAACTCTTTGTAGTGTCATACTTATTTTATCAACACTCTTCATAGGTGATAAAAATAATTGTGGCTTCTGTGGATTGCGTATGATATATCTATTTATGTAGGTTTTCTTAGGAGAAATGAAAATGGACAGACATAATGTAAAAATTGTTAGTGTGTTTTGCAAAAATCAGGAAATAATATGAAATGGGAAGGTTCACATGGAATAACCCCAAAACATCTGGAGGTGTTTTCTCCAGTCATGAGAGTTGACAGGTATGTGCTAAATACAGAAAAACATTCAAATGACTTCTTATGAAAAACTGCTTTTGAGAATTTGACTAAACTGATTTCAGTCTAGTAAAACCTGAATTAACATTATTAAAAAGTTTCACATCATTATAATAATTCTCATCCACATTTGTCATTACTGTTTTCATCATCATCATCATCATCATCATCATCATCATCATCATCATCATTACAACTGCCACCAGTACCTACACCACCATCATCATTATTATCATCATCATCATCATCATCTTTGTAATAATTACTATGGTTTACATTATAGAGTCAACAGTAACAGTAACCAGAATGATTCCTAACTCTTCTTGTCATTATCATTGCCCAGTTCCTTCCCCACTTCCTCTTCTATTACTACCACCACTATAAACTAAATTAATCTCAGTTTTTTTTTTTAATTTTTGGCAGGTAAAACAGAATTCCAGTCACGTCACAAATTCAAAGAGTCATTAACAAAAGATGACATAGAGAGTAAGTTAAGCTTGTAGCTTTGTTTCTTTTTTTTCTTCTGAGTTTACTTGCAATGTTTGTCTGTCCAGCCAGCTTCATTCTTTCTTGCAATCATCCTACTTGTACAGTGGGTACAGCTTGCTTTATCTTTTTCACACTTCACTTGCATCGATGGCCTTACTTGACAGAAGGGCAACAATCAGCATATAAGACACCAAGTGCCTTCCAAAGACAGCAAGAAACATTCTCTTTATTTTGGCCATGGTCAAACAAAGAGGTATTCATAAACATGACTGTGATCTCCGCTATTGGAATGTAGTGATGTTGCACAGATTGTTAACTGGTGTTTATATTAATTTGACTAATTATGATAAATGAAGAAAATGATGTTCAACTAATGTCATCTTGCATAAACCAGGTCAGTTTTGTGTAAAAAGTTAAAAGCTTGATATATTGGGAAAGCCTTACTGTTTTACTTGTTAACACATGTATTTACCACAGTAAGGCATTTTTCTTAACATATTTGTATCTGACGATGATATAAAATTCACTTTGCTATTGTAATGCACTGTATGCTTACCTTGTAATTTTGTAATTTCATTCTGTTTCTTTGCTTAAATTAGTTTTCTTTAAAAGCTTTTTATCATTTAACATAATCTTTAGTATTTATGTTACCATCTTTAGTTTTATTTTGACTGACAATGGACCTTATTCTAAATGTCTTTTTTTGTCTTTTATATAGATCCTAGCACATTTCTTCTATTTTATTTACTAACTTTCATCTGTTCTGAATAAAGAAACAAAACCAGAAGAACAAGAGAATAAAATGGACGCTGGAGAGGAAATTGCAGAGGAAAACCATGGGTCCAGAGTTACCCTTAAAATGGAGAAAAGCCCTCGGCCTGTGCCAAGAAAAGAGTCAGTTTCTAAGGCAGTCTCAATAGGGGAAATGGGCTCCAAAACTTTACTATCAAATTCCCTTAAATGTAAGCACATCTCACATTTATTAACATTCATCAAGGCTCTACTGGATGGTGGTTGTTTTTTAGGCTGTTTCTCACATTAGAAATTAATTCCTTGCAAAATGAATACACTTAAGATTCATACTCTCTTATAAATCATGTTAAACTGCTAACAACAGAGACCCTGGTCTGACATTGCATAATGAACCAATAGATCAAGGTCAATGTTTATTCTACTGATTACTCCAAGCAAATTGCATACACCCAGATCTGCCAGCATGTAAGTGACATTTAGCAGATCTGTGTTTGTGCAGTTTGCAATTGCACTTGACTTACAAGCATTTATATTCATGATGCAGACATTTTTCCCATGTATGTGGGTAGGATAGAGAAAAGTAACCCAAGGTGATAAGACATCTGTGTAAGGAATGAAAAGTCTGTCAATGCAAATCATACTGCCAGCACATATTGAGGAAAAAAATTCTTGCCTTCTTTATGCATTACTTTAAACAAGAACATTTGCAGAATATGAACGATTCATATGTCAAGATGTGCAGCATTGTCACCAGGTGTATGACATCATAAAGGTAGTGCATGTGAATAGTTACTTCTTGGATGTCTTTTGATTTTCTCTCTGGTGGGCATGAAAATGTTGTCCTTACCTTGGTATCTCCTTACGGGCAGATTTCATGATGCTAGTCCTGCGTTAAGTCTGAGTGGAGTTATGAGGATTCCAGTTGCAGGTAATTGATAGGGCTTTCAATGAAGTAAGATTGGTAGTCACATACATTGTAAATTATTAAGTATAGGAGCAAAACTTGATACTTAATTACAAGTAGCAGCCATTTATGGATTGTAAGGTTCAAACATTGACCACATGATATTGGGGAGAATAATTTGAACCCACCAAAAATCAGTAATTTCAACTTTGGATGTTTAGATGAGTCTTTGCAATTATGTCATTCCAATATTAGAATTGTTCTTGTCAGTGCCAATATTCTTAAACAACCTGATGTATAATTTCAAACATCTTTTACTATTTTACCTTCTTGAAATATTTTGTCAAATTTCTCTTAGTTTTGATACTTTTTTTTTTCCTCAGCAAATTTTTATTTACTTTTGATTTTTGTTTGTACACTTACTCTATAACCTTATCTTCAATACGTGTACACAAAAGGAACACATTTGCTCTACACCTGCTTAAAGATCATACATGTTGTAGAATATATGTCTTATATTTGCTTGAAGACTGTACATGTTGTAGTGTTCATGCTCTATTCGTGCTTGAAAACTATACATGCTGTAGTATCCATGTCCATTACTGATTAAAGGTTGTAGATCTTGTCCAATCCACTTGGTACTTGTAGTCATTTTGTAAAGGTCAACTTACTGTAGCTGGCAGTATTTATTATTTTGCTGCCAGATCTCACTGAAGGTCAATATGTCCTTGTAGGGGCTGACTGAATATTCGGTTTAAAGTACCGGTAACTTGTTGATTATATGATTCTGTTACATGATTCTGTGTTTAGTAGCAACAGCTGATGGCTGTCCTTGAAGGTCAGTATGCTCTTTTTTGCTGGCTGCTCATTGAATTCAGAGTAACTTGTACATTATAGAATTCTGTGTTTAGCAGTGTTCTTTGGAGGTCAGTATGTCTTTAAAGGGCTGGCTCCTTTTTGAATTTGAAGCAAGTTGATATAAATTATACAGTTCTGTCTTTAGCAGTAGATAGCTGCTAGCTGAGCTTGAAGGTTAGTATGTCCTTGTAAGGATGGTTGAATGCAAAGTAACTTGTCTATTTCTTTATGCTTTCTAAATTATGCATGAATTGTTATTGTGTAAAGTTGTTATGTGACTTGAGTTTTTTGTTTAGCTAGTCCCAATTTGTTTTCAACAATATTGGTGTATGGTGCCATGTGACAGGCTTCCACCCAATGGACTCACTTTGATTGTAATTACTTGAATTTAATTTTGCATTTTGTTCAAGGATTGAAGAAGTTGATTCATTCAAACAGTTTTATAGGTCAGTTACAATTCAGTTGTTTAAACAAATTAAACCTTGTCACATGTCCACCATATAACCTTGTTATGTGATTCACATGTATTTACTAGAAATAATTTATTATTTATTATGTATGCTGTTGCAGCTGCAGAGAATGTGACAGGCTCTCAGACCTCGTTAAGATCAGGTAGATTTGACTTGTGTGGTTTGCTTTCATGCTTGTTTACATCTGCCGCATATGCAGAAGATAACTCTGATTGCAACACATTGACACTTGCATCTTTTTTAGCTAAATGAAAACAATATAGTAAAAAATTAATGCAACAAAACATGCTTGATACAGTGTATCACAAAATAAATTTATTCAACATTGTATGTACAGTTTAACATTGCACACTTAGATGTGCTCTCTTTGCTTCTCTGGAATACCACTAATCTTAAGATTGCTTATTTGGAATGGTGCTACTAATCCTAAGATTGCTTCTCTGGAATGTGTGTATGTGATTGTGTGTGATTTGGATTTTTAGAGTAACTTTTTAAAAAGTTCAGTCATATTGCTAAATTGTTTACAGTTTGGCAGTTTATAGTGATGTCTAGTACAGAGGCACCATGCTGCAGGCATGTAGCATCATGCCCCACCCAGTCATATTATTCTGACACCAGGCCAACCACTCCTAACACTAACCTCTTAATGCAGAGTGCCAAACAAGGCAGCTGCAAGTATCATTTTTATAAGTCTTAAGTATGATTGGGTCGAATTCCATCCTATGACCTACTGCACCAGAAGCAGATGCTCTAACCACTTAGGCCACTAGAGTGGTTATCTGGAATGCTACTAATCCCAAGATTTCAGATATATAGAGTGGTTATCTGGAATGCTACTAATCCCAAGATTTCAGATATATAGAGTGGTTATCTGGAATGCTACTAATCCCAAGATTTCAGATATATAGAGTGGTTATCTGGAATGCTACTAATCCCAAGATTTCAGATATATAGAGTGGTTATCTGGAATGCTACTAATCCCAAGATTTCAGATATATGGTGCAATGTTTTATGATACTCATGCTGCTTAATAATTTGACATGAAAAGTGTCAACTCTGGTCTGCAGGCATATTATGTGATCATAGATTTCAATCGACACTGTTTGCACTTGGATGCATATATACTCACTCAACTGCAAATTGCATAGATCCAGCAGAGCTAGAAGATCTGGGTCTATGCAGATTTGTTAGAAATAATGAGAAAACAAAATAGACCCAGACATACTGGCACATTTGCAATGGCAGATCAAGGTCTATGCTGCTTGTAGTATGATTTATATGTGAGTATATGTGGTATGTGTCAGACCCAGGATAAGTTACTTCAAACTCTTAATCAATTAAATTGCAATTACATTTGAAGATTTAAATGCAATTCCAAGTACAATTACTCACTTCTGGAACAAAAGTATTTGATTAAATTACATTTCTTTTCAGAATATAATCTGTTGCTTCTTAGATAACTTTTGATCAAGGAATTTAATATCACCCATGTTTTGAATGTTGTTTTTTTTTATTTTAAGACAAAGTAACATGTCTATGTTTGTAATTAAACATATGCTGGGTAAGATATTCTGAATTGAAGTTTTTTTTTTCAATGCCTATTGAACACTGCTATAGTGGCCTAGTGGTTAAAGCATTCAACTTGGATGCCAGATCACAGGTTCAAAACATGGCCCAGTCATACCAAAGACTTTTACAAATGGCGCTAACAGCTGCCTTGTTAGGTGCTCAGCATTAAGAGTATATTGTTAGGACTGGCCAGCCTGATGTCAGGATAACGTGACTGGGTGGGACATCATGCTATATGTCTGCAGCATGATGCCCTAGTGCTAGACATAGTTATAAACTGCCACAATGCAGACATCATATAAATATGACTTTAAAATTGTTAGAGCTATGGTAAAAATCCAAATCTCTCTCTCTCTCTCTCTCTCTCTCTCTCACACACACACACACACACACACACACACACACACACACACAGTAACGAGGATCATATCATTAAATACCTTAACATGCCAAACTGTGTTATCACCAAAGATGATGAAAATGCCTATATTACCATTTACTAAAACAAAAACAACAGATTTGGAGATTGAAAGTTATAGGGCACATGCTATGGTATGCATTCAATATTTAGGCTGTGAATTGCTCAGTATTATTGTCACCTACTTTACTCCAATTGTATTGCCATTAAATGACCTAATTTTCACCTTCTTTACTCCAATTGCATTGCCATTAAATGACATACTGGGTACTTGTCACCTTCTTTACTCCAATTGCATTGCCATTAAATGACCTACTTGTCACCTACTTTACTCCAATTGCATTGCCATTAAATGACCTACTTGTCACCTTTACTCCAATTGCATTGCCATTAAATGATATACCGGGTACTTGTCACCTTCTTTACTCCAATTGCATTGCCATTAAATGACCTACCGGGTACTTGTCACCTTCTTTACTCCAATTGCATTGCCATTAAATGACCTACTTGTCACCTACTTTACTCCAATTGCATTGCCATTAAATGACCTACTTGTCACCTTTACTCCAATTGAATTGCCATTAAATGACCTACCGGGTACTTGTCACCTTCTTTACTCCAATTGCATTGCCATTAATTGACCTACTGGGTTCTTGTCACCTTCTTTACTCCAGTTGATTTGCCATTAAATGACCTACTTGTCACCTTCTTTACTCCAATTGCATTGCCATTAAATGACCTACCAGGTACTTGTCACCTTCTTTACTCCAATTGCATTGCCATTAAATGACCTACTTGTCACCTTCTTTACTCCAATTGCATTGCCATTAAATGACCTACCGGGTACTTGTTACCTTCTTTACTCCAATTGCATTGCCATTAAATGACCTACTTGTCACCTACTGTATACTCTGATTGCATTGCCATTAAATGACCTACTTGTCACCTTCTTTAGTCCAACTGCGTTGCCATTAAGTGACCTACTAGGTACTTGTCCCCTTCTTTACTCCAATTGCATTGCCATTAAATGACCTACTTGTCACCTTCTTTAGTCCAATTGCATTGCCATTAAATGACCTACTGGGTACTTGTGACCTTCTTTACTCCAATTGTATTGCCATTAAATGACCTACCGGGTACTTGTCACCTTCTTTACTCCAGTTGATTTGCCATTAAATGACCTACTTGTCACCTTCTTTACTCCAATTGCATTGCCATTAAATGACCTACTTGTCACCTTCTTTACTCCAATTGCATTGCCATTAAATGACCTACTTGTCACCTTCTTTACTCCAATTGCATTGCCATTAAATGACCTACTTGTCACCTTCTTTAGTCCAATTGCATTGCCATTAAATGACCTACCGGGTACTTGTGACCTTCTTTACTCCAATTGCATTGCCATTAAATGACCTACCGGGTACTTGTCACCTTTACTCCAGTTGCATTGCCATTAAATGACCTACTTGTCACCTTCTTTAGTCCAATTGCATTGCCATTAAGTGACCTACCGGGTATGGTATGCATTCAATATTTAGGCTGTGAATTGCTGTTTTATTGTCACCTACTTTACTTTGCATTGCCATTAAATGACCTACTTGTCACCTACTTTACTCCAATTGCATTGCCATTAAATGACCTACTTGTCACCTTCTTTACTCCAATTGCATTGTCATTAAATGACCTACTTGTCACCTTCTTTAGTCCAATTGTATTGCCATTAAATGACCTACCGGGTACTTGTCACCTACTTTACTCCAATTGCATTGCCATTAAATGACCTACTTGTCACCTACTTTACTCCAATTGCATTGCCATTAAATGACCTACTTGTCACCTTCTTTAGTCCAATTGCATTGCCATTAATTGACCTACCTGGTACTTGTCACCTTCTTTAGTCCAATTGCATTGCCATTAAATGACCTACCAGGTACTTGTCACCTTCTTTAGTCCAATTGCATTGCCATTAAATGACCTACTTGTCACCTACTTTACTCCAATTGCATTGCCATTAAATGACCTACTTGTCACCTTCTTTAGTCCAATTGCATTGCCATTAATTGACCTACCGGGTACTTGTCACCTTCTTTAGTCCAATTGCATTGCCATTAAATGACCTACCTGGTATTTGTCACCTTCTTTACTCCAATTGCATTGCCATTCTCTTCTAGCAGAGAAATTGATTGACAAAATATTTGAAGTTCAACGCATATCAGACAGAATCATCCTAGTCAAACTGATAGCAGGTAGCTCAGTCCTCACAGTCCTATCTATCTATGCTCCACAAATCGGCCTCAGTGATGCAGAAAAGGACACCTTCTATGAACAACTGAGGGAGGTGGTCTCCAAAGTGCCAGGAAAAGAATTCCTCATTCCCTGTGGTGATTGGAATGGACATATAGGCAAGGCTGCTGCTGGCTATGAAGAGGTACATGGTGGATATGGTTTTGGAGCCCGAAATACAGAAGGTGAGAGGATCCTGGAGTTTGCGATGGCCAACAGCTTAGTGGTCAGCAACTCCTGGTTCCTGAAGAAAGACAACCACTTAATCACATATGATTCCGGAGGGGCTAAAACACAAGTGGACTACATCCTACTGAAAAGGTGGGATCTTAAACGAGTAAAGAATATCAAGGTCATCCCAGGAGAGGAATGTGCAACACAGCACTGGCTTCTAGTATGTGATTTCCTGGTAATGATATGCCCTGAAGCACGCCGCAAGTTTCAACCCAAAGTCAGAACCTGGAAGCTGAAGGACCAGGAAGTGCAGAAGAAATTTCAAGAGGCCTTTGTTGAAACCATAAGGGACTATCAGGCAGCTGGTGTAGAGGAATGCTGGCATCAGTTCAAAGAGGGTCTGCTGAGTAGTGCTAACAGTGTTTGTGGCCATACAAAGAAGCGCATATGGAGGAAAGAGACTTGGTGGTGGGATGAAGAAGTCAACATCGCAATACAGAGAAAGAGGAGATGCTACAAGGCCTGGAAGAAGGGTGGCAGCAGAGAGGAGTACACACAGGCGAAAAGTGCTGCTAAAAAAGTTGTTTTCTTAGCCAAGCAAGCTGCTGCTACAGCCAAGTTCAGCCACATTGACCCTAAAGGTAGTGATATATTCAAGGATGCAAAGCAGATGAGGAGGGAGAATCAGGATGTTCTAGGTGAAAAATGCATAGATGATGAGGGTCAGCTTTCTTTAGACGATAAAGCCAAACATAGGGCGTGGCAACAACACTACGAATCATTGCTCAGTATTGAATTTTCTTGGAACCCTGACCACCTAACAAAAGAACAGTCGGTGCAAGGCCCACCAATAGAAATCAGCCCAGACATATTAGAAAAGGCGTTAAAGAAAATGAAAAATGGTAAGGCAGCAGGACCTTCTGTTATTGTGGCAGAAATGATGAAAGCAGCGGGAAATGAAGGCAGTCAGATCATGTCAGACCTAGCAAATGCCATCATAAGAGAAGAGCATGTGCCAGAGAGCTGGGGAGAGAGCTATATCATCAACTGCTATAAGGGCAAAGGTGACGCCCGGATTAGAGGCAACTACAGAGGTCTGAAACTTTTGGAGCAAGCAATGAAGGTTATTGAGCAAGTGGCAGACAGTATCATCAGACAGCAAGTTGACATAAGTGAAATGCAATTTGGATTCATACCTGGAAGGGGCACAACTGATGCGATATTCATCTTGCGTCAGATGCAGGAGAAGTATGTTGGTGCAGACAGAAGACTCTACATGGCATTTGTGGACTTGGAGAAAGCTTTTGACAGGGTTCCCAGGGATGTGCTATGGTGGGCAATGCGGAAACTTCGAGTAGAGGAATGGCTCATCCGACAGGTACAATGCATGTACACTAATGCCAGGAGCAGAGTACTGGTGAATGACACATACAGTGATGACTTCAGTGTAAAAGTCAGAGTCTATCAGGGATCAATCCTCAGCCCCCTGCTATTCATCATTGTCCTTGAAGCCCTCTCCAGAGAGTTCCGGACAGGATACCCATGGGAGTTATTGTATGCATATGATTTGGTCATCATAGCAGAGACTATGGAACTATTACTGGAGAAGCTGAAAATGTGGAAAAGTGGTATGGAAGTCAAAGGATTGAGAGTGAATCTGTCAAAGACAAAAGTGATGGTCAGTGGCTCAGAATTACAACCATTGAAAGATTCCGGTCAGTACCCATGTGCTGTGTGCAGGAATGGTGTAAGGTCCAATGCCATACAATGCAGCCTATGTGCCCTACGGGTGCACAAAAAGTGTAGTGGCTTGTGTGGAAAACTGGTACCAGACCCCAACTACAAGTGTAAGAGGTGTCTGGGGCAGGCACGCCCACTTGAGCACCGACCTTACAATGATATGAAAGTATATGATTACACCCTGGAGGTAGTAGACTCCTTCTGCTACCTGGGTGATATGTTGAGTGCTGGAGGTGGATGTGAACTCAGTTCAATCATAAGGGTAAAGTCAGCATGGGGTAAGTTTCGTGAACTATTACCTGTAGTAACATCAAGAGTTGTCCCCCTCACCACCAGGGGAAAGGTGTATAGCAGCTGTGTTAGGAGCATGATGCTATATGGCACTCACCCAGTCCTCACTCGCCCATCTACAATGCAATGACAGAACCATGATCAGATGGATTTGTAATGTCAAGCCAGACCAGACCCAGCATATCAGGTCAGATACCCTACTGGAAAAGCTGCACCTACCAAAGATTGAGGAACTCCTAAGGGCCAACCGGTTACGCTGGTTCGGCCATGTAGAGAGAAGCAATGCTTGGATTAACAAGTGTAGAAATGTGGAGGTGGAAAGCCGAAGGAAAGCTGGCCGACCCAAGAAAACTTGGAAGCAAACAATCGATCATGACCGCGAGACATGGAAGATGACCAAAATCGATCCTCAAAACCGTGATGCCTGTAGACTTCGCTTGCTGACTGCCAGAAAACGTCGGACCCCTGACTAAGGGAACTAAGACGATAAAATTGGATAGATGAGATGAGAAGAGATTAAATGACCTACTTGTCACCTACTTTACTCCAATTGCATTGCCATTAAATGACCTACTTGTCACCTTCTTTAGTCCAATTGCATTGCCATTAAGTGACCTACCAGGTACTTGTCACCTTCTTTAGTCCAATTGCATTGCCATTAAATGACCTACTTGTCACCTTCTTTACTCCAATTGCATTGCCATTAAATGACCTACTTGTCACCTTCTTTACTCCAATTGCATTGCCATTAAGTGACCTACCAGGTACTTGTCACCTTCTTTAGTCAAACTGCATTGTCATTAAAGGACCTACTTGTCACCTTCTTTAGTCCAATTGCATTGCCATTAAATGACCTACTTGTCACCTTCTTTACTCCAATTGCATTGCCATTAAATGACCTACTTATCACCTTCTTTAGTCCAATTGCATTGCCATTAAATGACCTACCAGGTACTTGTCACCTTCTTTACTCCAATTGCATTGCCATTAAATGACCTGCTTTTCACCTACTTTACTCCAATTGCATTGCCATTAATTGACCGACTGGGTACTTGTCACCTTCTTTACTCCAATTGCATTGCCATTAAATGACCTGCTTGTCACCTTCTTTACTCCAATTGCATTGCCATTAAATAACCTACTTGTCACCTACTTTACTCCAATTGCATTGCCATTAATTGACCTACTTGTGGTGCTGTCCATTAAGACACTAAACCAGACCTTACATTATTGTATTATTAACCATATGCTGTAAATTATTTTTTATTAAGAAAGTAATATTCATTACAAGGTATATTCATTTAAAGTATTTTGCAACTACTTGTATTTGAATTTTTTTTTACTAATATTAGAAAATCAATAATCATTTACAGGTAATTAAAAATACTGATTAAAGTTAACCCATGTTTAATATAAGTTAGACATGGTAAGCATGATTGCTGTTATTAACATCAGCATTAAGTAGAATTAAGTGAAAGATTTGAAATGGTTTGACTGGATATGTTTGTTGTAATAAGTACCAGTATTCACACATAATGATGATATTTAGACTCGTTACTTTATATCATATAGTCATCTTTATAAAGTCTGATGGGGAGGTGTGTGAACAAAGAAAGCTTTGAATTGCACACTTTTCGTGTAATATTGCTTAATCACTATCAAAATGACATAAAAAATGAATATATTTTTTATATATCTGGTTGCTCAAGTTAAGATGAGTTCAGTTATGAAAATAGATCTTTCTTAATGTCATTCACAGATGATACCATATATACACGCTTATAAGTTGAGTCAAACTGCAAACAGCAAAGATCCTGATCTGCCAGAGCATAATGCTCCAGCTGATCAGGGTTTATGCTGTTTGTTCTACAGATTACTCCTAACAAACAGCACATGCCCGGATCTGCTGGCGCATTTTATGACAGTAGATCTGGGTCTGTGCAATTTGCAGTTGGACTCTACTCGTGAGTATATATCATAGCTACAGGAATTTAACTTTTGGATTACCAGCTACATTTAAGCTGCAAACTTTAACACAGTGTTGATTCCATTTCTAGCTGGGCAGATGGGTTCCAGAAGATCCCTCATTAGCATTGGTATTTATATTAATTTTCTTATCTTCTGGTGTGAATTTCCCCCTCGCTCTGCTGTGAATTTTCTTTTTTTTTTTATTCAACTTTTTTACTTTCTGCTAGCTGCTTTGATAGCTTTTTTAGTGGTGAGCCTCAGATGGACATAACTGTCAGGATAACTTTGTGATTGATGCTGATAATAGGCATGGCAACGGTGAATCTTTACCATATTTACTCCCTTATTAGTTGAGTCCAACTGTAAATCAACAGAGATCCAGATCTGCCATCCCTTAACATGCCAACAGATCTCTTTCCATGCAGTTCGTTAGGTGTAATCAGAAGAACAAACAGCATAGATTCTGATCTGATAGAGCATTATACAATGGCAGGTTAAGATCTGTGTTTTTTGCAGTTGAACTTGTCATACATGTATATGCAGGTACATAAAGGACCCTGCCTGCTTAATCATTCCTTTTGGTATCCATGTGTATGTTGGTGAGCAGAATAATTAACTGAATAAATGACAGAATTAATTGAAAGTTTGTGAGATGATAATAATAAAAGGAAGAAACGATTACAACTGTTGAATTTCAGATTTAATTAGGAGCTGCTGTACTATTTTGGCATAATGAATAATAATGGATCTTCTTGGTATACAGTGTAATTACTGATTGGATCATCCCATGAAAACTAATCGTTTTCTACCATATTGTATGTTACACTAATTGTAAGCACTGTTGGCAGGTGAAAAAATCAGTCAGGTGGTGATGTTGCTTTTAGATTTTCTTCTGGTTTGGTAGCATTATTGTAACAAATAAACATGCTGAAGATTTTTCTTGACAGAAAAAAATACATGGTGCCAATGTTTGTCAAAATTCTCCAGTATTTCTCTAAAGGTTTCAGATGTATACAGTAGAGTTTTGATGTACATTTATTTAGTACCACCATACTCCGATCAATTTTAAAACCCCTGCCTCTGGGGTATATATAGTAATTCCTCTGGGGTATATAGTAATTCGTGTGTCTTTCCCACCATACACATTCAGATCAACATGGGTAGCCTCATCGCTCAGGTATACAGTAATTATTCTATCTTTCTGTTCATCCATTCAAGGATTAATTTTATTAATGTAGTTAGTCCTCCTGTTTTAATGTAATGCCGTGATAAATATCAGGGTCATAACCAGAATATGCACATGTTAAATCACTATTTTCCCGCAGTTTGTATAAGAGTTATTGTCCTTTCTGACTTGCAGCTGAATGCAGTGTATGAAAGAATCTTCTGAAAGCAGCTAGTCTCACAGATTTCAGTGGGTCACCATAATGCTCAGAAAGTGTTATGATCACTTGGGGCCTGATTTAGTGTACAACAAAATCTTGTGAACAAAATTAGTCTTACAGTATTTAGCGTTTGCTGGAAACTTAGTATATGTTTTGGTCATCATTTGAAGAGCACATGTTCACCAATTACTTTACTCTTGCTGTTCTTGTTATAGTTCATTGTTTCATTTTCCCTATGGATAAATGCATGTAAGAAAGTATCTTATGAAAATATCTTGTTTTGATGTTTTTTGGACAACTTGTTCTTTGGTTTTTTTTTACATCTTGTATTGATGTTTATTAGACATCTTGTTTTTATGTTTATTGGGCAAGCTTTTTTGGAGTTTTTTGGACATTTTGTTTTGATGGTTATTGGACACAGTGTTTTGATGTTTATTGGATATTTTGTATTTTGCTTATTGGATATTTAATTTGATGCTTATTGGACATCATTTTTTTAATATTTGACATCATGTTTTTGATGTCTAATGATCCAAGGCCAGAGAAATCTATGTGATGGCCTCATGTCCGGCATCCTTTTTTGTCTGTTAACACAAGTTTCTTATATGAATTCTTCCTAAAACACTTATAGTATTACCATGAAACGTTACACATGTTTATCCCAAGATATTGTTGGCCTTAAGGGAAATTATACCACTTTGACTTTCAATATGGCCATCAAAGCTGCCATCTTGAAAATCATCTGATCACTACTTTTGCATGGAAAGTCAAATTGACATGGGTTTTCCTTCAGAAGACATCCTATGATGAAAATGATAATGGTCTGACTTCTGATGTGGTCATTTTAAAAATCTTGTTATTGTTATTTTTCTTGAATGGATGGTCATATTGACATGCAGTTTTCACCAATTATCTTATGATGTCTAGTTGGTCTTAAATGAAAAATTATGCTAATGTTACATCCATTATGACCACCATGATGGCCATCTTCAAAATGCTGTTATTGCCAATGGTTATAAATGAATGGTCAAATCAAAATGGGGATTAACAAATAGCTTCTTATGAAGTCTAGTTGGTCCCAAATGAAAATGGTGCTTATCTTGAATCCAGTATACCCAGCATGATTACCATCTCCAAAACATTGCTATCATTGGATCATCATATTCAACGTGAGATTTTAACTATAAGACTTTTTATGATGCCCAGTTGAATCTAAATGAAAATAATCTTAATCTTATTTTATATATGACTACTGTGATGGGCATATTGAAAAACATCTTGCTATTGGTACTTCTTCGAAATAGTTTTATCAACATCAGGTCTTTGACAAAAGACTTCTTTGTTTGTCCTAAATGATAATGTTACTGATCTTAAATCCAATATGACCATCAGGAAATCTTGCTATTGCTACTAAACAGATGGGCATATTGACATTGAATTTTCACCAAAATGACTTCTTATCATTTCTTGTTGGTCCAAATTCAAAATGGTGCTAATCTTAAATCCAGTAAGGCCACACAGATGACCATATTGAATATCTTATTAAGGTTATGGTTACTCATCCACAACAGATGGTTGTATAGACAAGAACTTTCTACCAAAATATTTCTTTTAGAGTCTAGATGGTTGTAAATGAACCTGGTGCCAGTCTGAAATCCTGTGTAATGGAGTCAACCCAAAATTTAAAAAATGTGACAATTACTTCTTTTAAACAAATGGTCAAACCAGTATTTAAAAGAAAACTTTGTGCAATATACCAGTTACAGTTTATTCCTGTGTTAAAACATGCTGATCTGACCTCCATAATGGCTTCTTTTGATAGCCATCCTGAAATCTATATGGCTACTTCTGAACTGGTGGTGTTTCTTGACATGGGGTTTTAACTAAAATACTATTCTAGCAATATAGCAATATGAAGCATGCTCCAAATGAACCTTCAAAAATGGCACCAGAGTGATTATCCTGAAATATCGTATCACTACTTCTCTTGCATGAAAGATGGCAATGGTATGGGTTTTTCTCTAAAAGTCTTATTGTCATATTGAAATGGTTTTGAATGAAAATGGTACAGATCTGATCACCTGTATAACCACACATTTGTGAAAGAGTTTTGAAAACCCAATTTAACTGACCTTGGAGTGAAGTCAGATGTCAATGCATGGATTTCTGTACTTCATTGATCTTATATATGAATGTAGTGATTTCTACATACCGTAATAGAAGTAACAATTTTTCCAGACTTTGTGCTTAGCTACATTCCAATGAACAGTTTGAAAGTCAGCACTCTCACAGTGATTTAAGGTCATTCTCTATTCTGGTTTATGAGCATAATAACAAATGTGATTGGATTTTTATCAAATCCAGTTTGTCAATAGATCAGATGAATACCTTGGATGATTCCATTTAAATAATGGGGGGTCGGAGTCAAATATTAATTATAGGTTTAACCAGATTTTGGACATAAGTATGTCTTGATATTGTCTGACAACAAGTTGAATAATTATGTTGTTGGGATCAATGTATATGGCCATGACAAAGAGTTTTGTCATGCATGTACAGTCGACTCCACTTAACTGCACATCGGTTAACTGCACACTCCGGATAATTGCACGTAATCATGCCGGTCCCGTTTTTCCCTAATGCTTAAAAATATACTGTACCTTACTCCAGTTAACTGCACAGTCTCGTGATGGGCCCGAGGGTGTGCAGTTAACCAGAGTCGACTGTACATGTTTTTAAAGAACATGTTAACTCAAGCATATAAGAAAATATTTTCATTGCCAGATTTGGTATATTGGAGTGCCCAAAGTTATTAGAGGTGGTTTAAACACTTTGCAGTTAGAAAGAAGAAATGGTTTTATCTTGGATGCAAGGAAGTTCTTTTAGGCATGATTGATAGCAAGAAATTTGAATAACAGGATAATCTATTAGCCTTCAAGGCATGGTTGACTACAGTACAAAATGCTTTCACCGTATTAAACAATTCCAGGCAGCTTAGGGATGCAATAGTTGTAGGATGATGGAGACCTACATCATTATGACAAGATGAGGTTAAGAAAATGGCAAATGCTAATGGAAGATGTTAGGAAACTAGAAAATGTAATGTAATTGAAGATGTTAAGAAAATAGCAAATGTAATGGAAGATGTTAGGAAAATAGCAAATGTAATGGAAGATGTTAAGAAAATAGCAAATGTAATGTAATGGAAGATGTTAAGAAAATAGCAAATGTAATGTAATGGAAGATGTTAAGAAAATAGCAAATGTAATGGAAGATGTTAAGAAAATAGCAAATGTAATGTAATGGAAGATGTTAAGAAAATAGCAAATGTAATGGAAGATGTTAAGAAAATAGCAAATGTAATGGAAGATGTTAAGAAAATAGCAAATGTAATGGAAGATGTTAAGAAAATAGCAAATGTAATGTAATGGAAGATGTTAAGAAAATAGCAAATGTAATGGAAGATGTTAAGAAAATAGCAAATGTAATGGAAGATGTTAAGAAAATAGCAAATGTAATGGAAGATGTTAAGAAAATAGCAAATGTAATGGAAGATGTTAAGAAAATAGCAAATGTAATGGAAGATGTTAAGAAAATGGCAAATGTAATGTAATGGAAGATGTTAAGAAAATAGCAAATGTAATGTAATGGAAGATGTTAAGAAAATAGCAAATGTAATGTAATGGAAGATGTTAAGAAAATAGCAAATGTAATGTAATGGAAGATGTTAAGAAAATAGCAAATGTAATGGAAGATGTTAAGAAAATAGCAAATGTAATGTAATGGAAGATGTTAAGAAAATAGCAAATGTAATGGAAGATGTTAAGAAAATAGCAAATGTAATGGAAGATGTTAAGAAAATAGCAAATGTAATGTAATTGAAGATGTTAAGAAAATAGCAAATGTAATGTAATGGAAGATGTTAAGAAAATAGCAAATGTAATGGAAGATGTTAAGAAAATGGCAAATGTAATGTAATGGAAGATGTTAAGAAAATAGCAAATGTAATGTAATGGAAGATGTTAAGAAAATAGCAAATGTAATGTAATGGAAGATGTTAAGAAAATAGCAAATGTAATGTAATGGAAGATGTTAAGAAAATAGCAAATGTAATGGAAGATGTTAAGAAAATAGCAAATGTAATGTAATGGAAGATGTTAAGAAAATAGCAAATGTAATGGAAGATGTTAAGAAAATAGCAAATGTAATGGAAGATGTTAAGAAAATAGCAAATGTAATGTAATTGAAGATGTTAAGAAAATAGCAAATGTAATGTAATGGAAGATGTTAAGAAAATAGCAAATGTAATGTAATGGAAGATGTTAAGAAAATAGCAAATGTAATGGAAGATGTTAAGAAAATAGCAAATGTAATGGAAGATGTTAAGAAAATAGCAAATGTAATGGAAGATGTTAAGAAAATGGCAAATGTAATGTAATGGAAGATGTTAAGAAAATAGCAAAATGTAATGTAATGGAAGATGTTAAGAAAATAGCAACGGTAATGTAATGGAAGATGTTAAGAAAATAGCAGATATAATGGAAGATGTTAAAGAAAATAGAAAATGTAATGGAAGATGTTAAGAAAAAAGAAAATGTAATGGAAGATGTTAAGAAAAAAGAAAATGTAATGGAAGATGTTAAGAAAGTAGAAAATGTAATGGAAGATGTTAAAGAAAATAGAAAATGTAATGGAAGATGTTAAGAAAAAAGAAAATGTAATGGAAGATGTTAAGAAAAAGCAGATGTAATGGAAGATGTTAAGAAAGTAGAAAATGTAATGGAAGATGTTAAGAAAATAGCAAATGACTAAAAATGACTTTTTAAAAGAAGATCACAGTTACCTATTTCAATAGTGGTACTTTTCCAGGTTTAAATAAGACTATACTGTTTTAACAACATACTGATTGTACAAGTGTCATAACTGCAGTCAATTTTCAGCTATTTTGCATGGATAACCACTGGGTATATTTCAGCAGAAGAAAAGACCAGATGGATTCCAATCTATGATATAATAGGCTTTAGGGCTCATAGCTTGTATACTTACTTTTCTACTATGCATTTCCTGGTTGTGACACTGAGTTGCATTTCCCAGGCTTACATGGCCTGGAATGTCTTGGTAAACTCAACTGCAAGCTACAGTCAGTTGTGGATGTAGATGTAGCTGTTTTTGGAACGATTGGCTGTCACCATGTATGGCTCAGCTTCTGCAGCAAAAATGTGTTCAAATTAGGAAAGATTATTTTGCTTATACAAATGCAAAAAAAAAAGCAAATGATGCAATAATATCAAATTATGCATCCTTCTGTTGCATG
Source organism: Unio pictorum (assembly GCA_030141615.1). Classification (NCBI taxonomy): domain Eukaryota; kingdom Metazoa; phylum Mollusca; class Bivalvia; order Unionida; family Unionidae; genus Unio; species Unio pictorum. The sequence continues at coordinate 19,549,723 of JARLTB010000107.1, forward strand.
CAAGAGTGCCAGCATACCATTCAGCAGGGTATAGAAGAAAATCACTAATATTCAGGCACCTGACGCCATTTGGCCAGCATATAGAGTCCAGTACTTTTTAGATGTATGTGAGCCTATTTTTAGAGTCCAGTACTTTTTAGATGTATGTGAGCCTATTTTAAAGTCCAGTACCTTTTAGATGTATGTGAGCCTATTTTATGAGTCCAGTACTTTTTAGATGTATGTGAACCTATTTTAAAGTCCAGTACTTTTTAGATGTATGTGAGCCTATTTTATGAGTCCAGTACTTTTTAGATGTATGTGAACCTATTTTAAAGTCCAGTACTTTTTAGATGTATGTGAGCCTATTTTATGAGTCCAGTACTTTTTAGATGTATGTGAGCCTATTTTAAAGTCCAGTACTTTTTAGATGTATGTGAGCCTATTTTAAAGTCCAGTACTTTTTAGATGTATGTGAGCCTATTTTAAAGTCCAGTCCTTTTTAGATGTATGTGAGCCTATTTTAAAGTCCAGTACTTTTTAGATGTATGTGAGCCTATTTTAAAGTCCAGTACTTTTTAGATGTATGTATAAATCATCAAAGACTTTAAATGGAGGATGAAGGTGGATTTGGATGAACCATTGTTAACTGCATGTAGCAATTTAAATTTTTCTACTTTTGCCATTTTAGGGTAATATGATAGGTATTTGGCAAATAAAGGAAATGTGTATGTGGCAAACATACTTTTAATTTAAAGTTCTGAAACTGGCAGCATTTAATATTTCTTGTAAGTTTAAAACGTGTATCTCCACCATATATATAGAGATCATGTCACGAATGAGGAAGTGGGAAACAGAATTAAGCAAGCCATTGGGCCCTATGAAGAGCTATTGACCATTGTGAAAAAGCACAAAATGAAATGGTATGGACATGTCACATTATTAACAGGGCTTGCTAATACAATCATGCAAGGTACTGTGTAGAGAGGGCGAAGGAGAGGAAGACAGAGGAAAAGATAGGAGGATAACATCTCAGAGTAGACAGGACTGAAGCTGAGTGACACAGTGAGAGTATCAGAGAACAGATTGGAATGGAGGAAGCTGGTTGTCAGGTCATCACTGGTGCCCCAGCGGTCGGCAAGACTAAGGGATAGATAGATAGATAGATAGATAGATAGATAGATAGATAGATAGATAGATAGATAGATAGATAGATAGATAGATAACCTGAACTAATTTTGCAACACATCCTCCACTTAACAGTCTTGAATAATACTTTATTGTCAGCAAGAGTTCCTTTCTGCAAATGGCACTTTTACTATATTGCCATGATTTCTAAACATCTTGCTTTACATGACTGTGAATCTACAGTCAGTACTATAGTCCATGATTTCTAAGTATCTGACTTATTTGACTATTGATTAGTGAAGTTGATTTACACTTACTTATTTTTATGATTGTTTTAAAGTACTAAAAAAAGAATTGAAACTAAATGCATTTATTGCACCATTATCTTTAACTACATTGAATCCATATTCTAATGGCATAAAATGCAACAGTATAATTCTTGTTAGTATAGAATTACTAAATTGAAGTAATGTTAGCACAGTAAATGAGTCCTTTTTAATTTAGTCTTTCACATTACACGCTAGTCACAGCTTAGCTGACAAAGGGGTCATTTAATTGTGATCATTTTTAAAACCAGATTTTGTAAACATTAATAATATGGAATGCAGGTAAACATTAATGGATTAAATTCTTAATGATGTTCTCATATGTAATATTGTAGGATATTTAAATCAGCATTTCAGTGTCATTCATAAACTTTCGAATTCTCCATTAAGAGTTTAAATAATGTCTAGATTATTACAGAATATTGATGATTTATATTTAATGCTAATTTTTTTGCTAGTCTGAATGAGTATAAATATATTCAGATTTTATGCTGAAATATTTTCATGTTTTCTCTGCATTCCATATTATAATTTTCATTTTTTTTATGTCATCTGACTTTGATCACTCCATGAATTTTTAATTTTCTTTATTACTTAAAAGTAAAAAGCATAGTTTTTTGTCACCCTCACTCAAATTACTTCCCTTCTGCAGAAAAGGAATACAGAATGCCTCTTCCACCTCCGAGAACGTCTCTATTACGTATCCTCTCGGAAGGTAAACCTTCCTAACATGGCTTGCTTGTAAGCTTGCTGTACAGCTTTACTAAATCATTTTTCAAACTGAGAGCATATGGCATGAAAGGTATGCATCTTTAACACCATGACATTAATTTTTGGTTCAGCTCATCTTGCCATTCATTGGCTTCTATTATGGGATGGCCCTGCTTCCTTTATGCCTGTGTTATCTAACCTTGAACATTTGCTGCTTTTGTTACTTCTGATGATGAACAGCTGTCACAGTGTCAGATTTTTGTCTGTTTACTTTGCAGGAATGTACTTTTAATACATATTGTTGTGATAGGATGGCATTCTTAGCAATTATGTAGCTTCCATAGCAATTAGATAGAAAAAAGAAAAATTATGTATTTAGCATCCTTTTAAGAGCCACATGTTAGTCTTCTTTAATAAAATGTGTGAGATATGTCCTTTGGGATGTTGCCTGTCAAATGTCTGCTTCTTTAACAACCAAATATAAAACCATTCCTTTTCTTCTTCAGAATGGTCCAACTAATTTTGATCAAATGTTTGCACGTATGAAATTAATTTTTATTATGTGTTAGTACCAATATTATTTCCAAGCTTCCTACCTTTCTGTTAAATAAATAAAATTAAAGTTCACTATTTGTACTATGAAAGTTTTACTGGACACTGTACAGCCATGATTGTAATGATGTGCTCTTAAGTCATATACATACTGTACATACTTCAGATGCTTTGTTTCTTCACCTCCAGACCAATGAGTAATTGTTGATCCAACTTTTTTAGGGCTATTTCTTTTGATATGATTTTAACTAATTTGTTTCCAAGGTAGTCTCCACAGAAGTGGTATTGGCAGCAGTCTGGCTTTATTTTAGAATAAAAATCAAAATTTAATCCACTGCCAGTGTGGTCTCTTAAAGTAAAAAAAGATTGAAAAACTGACAGGAAAGGAACCTTTAAAAGCAAAACTAGGATATAATTGTAATTGCTCTTTGCATACATAATTTTTTGCTGTCTCCTATCTTTTCTATCCTTTGCAGAATTTGAAAGTCATGCAGACATAAAAAAAACATTTTTATTCTTCTTCATATCCTGTTTTAGGTTGGAAAATGCTTTGATTTTTTTAAATTAGGATTTTTAACGTAGCTTTAACAATTTTTCAGTCATATCACTACGATCTCTGCAGTGAGGCAGTTTATAGTGATGTCTAGCATTGGGGCATCATGCCATAGACATGTAGCATGATGTCCCACCCAGTCACATTATCCTGACACCAGGCTGACAAATCCTAACACTAACCTCTTAATACTGAACACCAAGCAAGGCAGCTGTTAGTATAATTTTTGTAATTCTTTGGTATGACTCTGCCAGGGATCAAACCCACAACCTCCTGCTCCCGCGGCAGAGGCTCGAACCACTAGGCCACCGGAGCAGTTTAGCATACTATGATGCTCATCTGTTCCTTATATTGTTTTCACACAGTACCGCTTGTTCTCCATCATATATAGTTACCAGACTTTACATGTCTTGCATTTGGGGTAAGAAATAAAACTTGTAATGTTTAGGGTCAAGAGGTCAGTGGTCACAGTCATTGAATAAAAGAAGAACAATAGATCACAAATCTGGACCTAACTTGTTAATGGCTTGTACTTGAGATAAAGAAGAAAACTATTTATAAGGGTGAAAAAGGTTGAGTAAGGTCACAAACTCAAAGGATGATAATGGTTTCTACACCATAGCATTAGTTTTACCTTACTGACCTAGACCAAAGTTTGTGAATGTCTTGCAGTTGGGGTAAGGAAAAAGCCTATCAATTTGGTGATCAAAATGTCAAAGGTCAGGGTCATTGTAACCAGAACAGAAACATAATATCTATTTCAAGTTCAGTTCTCAGGCAGTTTTTTTACCTTCACCAAAGTTAAGAAGGAAACCTGTTTATTTTGGGATCTAAAGGTTCATTTTCAAGGTCACTAATTGAAACCAGAAAAACATTTTTTACATATAACTTTAGTTCTAAAATGTGTACCTTGATCAAAGTTTCTGGAGGGCTTGCAAATAAAGGAATGAAAGAAGCCTCTTCTGCCACCCTGGATGCTGCCCTGCAGGACTTTTGTGGATAGACTGTTGGGTCTAGTGACATGGACATTCCATTTCAGCTTTCTCTTTTTGATGGTGGTATTCATTAATATGATATTCATATTGGCCTACTTTGTGCCTTGTGATGTAGTCCATGTAAGAGGTGCCAAGGATGGTTCTGTAGCATCTCATTTCAAGTGCCTGGATTCTATGTTGTAATTTTGTTGTCAGGGTCCAGGCCTCACATGAATACAAAAAGATTGAGATGACTAGTGCTCTCAATAGTCTGATTTTAGTTTTCAGACAGATATTCTTGTCTCTCTAGATGGGTCTTGGCTTTGACATAGCTGCTGTTGTTTGTGCTGCTCTTGACAAAATGTCTGCTCTCGATCCCTCTTCGGTGATTATGAAACCAAGATATTTGAACTTACCCACTGTTTCCAGTTTCTGTCCTCTGACTTTAATCTTGGCTGAGATTTGTTTGCCACTATTTGTCATCAGCTTTGTCTTCTCAGTGCTTAACTCCATGTCAAATCTGGAAGATGTTTCATCCAGGTTTGTCACTAATGTGGCAAACTCATCTTCACTGCCTACCAGTCCATCAATGTTTTCTGCAAAGCGGAAGTTGGTGATGTTATGCCCTCCAGTGCTAACTATCCAACAGTGGTTTTCCAGGGTTTCGCTCATGTTGCGCTCTAAGTAGATGTTAAAAAGAGGTGACTAATGGATCAACTTTTTGCCCTGAGATCGTGTCCCTAGATGATGTTCCAGTTGAGAAGTAGAGGTACCTGGTATACCCATCAACAGTAATTATTTCTGGTGGTATCTATACATTAGTTTTTCACTGTATTGGTACTGCAGTAGTTTCCATCAGACTGAATATGGAATGTATGGAATTTATGCCTGAGTAATCTCGTTATGAATTTAACAATATTAAAAGCATGGTTTCATTTTTCCTCACAAAATAACCGTTTTGTTTTGGTTTATAAAACAGTTGTATTTGTCTCAAACTAATTTTGAATATTATAAATATAATTATATTTACGATTCTTTAATCACATGTTTGATATGTGCCATGTATACAAATATGGTGGTCGGGTGTCATATATAAGTCAAATCCAACTTTTGGAAAATTTTAGATTAAAACACGAATACAAATATGTTATTTCTCAAGTCCACTAAATAATTTTTGCTTTTTGAGTAAGTGTGTTTTATATTTACTGGCCCTTTTTGATAAACATCTTGCCTGTGCGTTGGCATCCCACCCAAAGTTTCCATACATATCGTTACAACTGTGTAGCAAGTTAATTGTACTGGTTTCAGTTGTACCACTTCCTATTTTTATCAACAAGTTCTATAATGCACAATATCAGTGTCTTTCATAATGTATCTACCAGTTTCAGCATAATCATCCCACTTCAGTTACAGTTTTTTTATTGCAACTTATGCAACAGAAATCTACTCACCTCAAATTCTGGATAGGGCTTTAACAAAGCAAAAAAAGAAAACATTCTGATCTAGTCAATCCAACTTCAAGGTATCATGACTGTGCACTTTGACAACTAGTGATTCATGAATGACAAATGCATTCTGGTCCTTTGGGTTGTTGTTAACCTTGCTTTGCCAGCCATTTTCCAAAATCAAGGTATGTTTGTAGATAGAATTGGCTTAAAATCAAGCAATTGTTTCATTAGAGATAGTTTTTCAAGTAAATACCCTGGTTTCATGGGTAAATCATTTTCGAATACAACACAGCATCATTTACACTGTTTGTGTACAAATGGATAAATCACAAATAGTTGCAGGCACATAAACACACCTCAGATAGGCTTCTAAGAGTTCATTGTGCCACAAAACATTTTTTTTGATTGTGCCACATAACATCATTTATCATTGTGCAACATGACATTACTTATCATTGTGCTATATTGTTGATTTACTTGCCTGTCACAAATGGTATGTAATTGAGCCAAAAGTGAATTTAAATTTAAAGTGAAAATGAAAGAAATTTTCAGGCCATCTGCAAAACAAATACCCCAGTATCAAATCACTTTTACTTACCCAACCACAATTTAGATTTTGTTCAGTATGAATATTTTGTCTGAGACAGACTTGTCTTCTGCCAACATTATATATATAGACTAACACCTATTACACACACCATATTTCATAGGGATCAACATCTACCAGTATGTTTAAGGTGAATTCAGCCATTTTATTTCATTTCTTAAAAGAGCATAGTTTATATCAACAATTATCCTTGGGATTTGAAAGATTATACACACTCTTCATTTTATTTTGAATTTTTTCTGAATACCTAAATTTACTCTCTAATGTATCAAGTTTCATGAAGTTATCTTGAAGTAATAATTAGAGAATAGTTTCTTTTATATTTATATACGTACATGGTTTGAAAATATATCTGATTTAGCATAACATTAGTTACATAGTGTGAAGTAATGGTAAGTTACACAAAAAAAAATTAAAATTAAAGAATAGCCATATATAAAAATTAATACATATTCACTCAGGCAACTCAAAAATAAAAATGTACACATAGTGCAAGAAGATAAAAGATAAGGATGTTAAAAAACTGTAAAAGGTATATTCAAATAAAAGATACAGGTAACAAACTTAATCATTAAAAAATACCAGAAGGGTAAAATTTGTTGTATTAACTTTGCCTCAAAAAGTTGAAGATTATCTCTTTGACTGCATAATCAGAAGGTTTCTTGATTGAGCTTGCATAGAAAACAAGTATAGTTTCACCAGGTGGAATTCAATACAACTGACAAGAATGTTTTCCACTGTCTGTGGATTTGTGTTGGTTATTTACTTTGGTCTATGTTAATTCACCCATTCGGAGGTATGTTGTTGTTGTTGTTTTTTTAGGGTTTAACGACATTTTTCAGCACACGATAGGCTATACATGGCAGCCAGTATTATTGGTGGAGGAAGAATGAGGGAAAATCCCCTGGAAAGAACCACCGACCCATGAGAAGCTGCTGGCAAGCTTTCTCACATAACTATATTAGCCAAATCTTAGACTCGAACCCATGCAGACAGAGGTGAGACAGCAGTGATCTGTAATGTAAAGCGCTTTAGACCACTTGAACACTTGGGGCCCTGAGGTATGTTGTGTGTATCAGTAAGGTAGGTTGACCTATACTGAAGTAGAACAATACAGCCACCTCATCGCTTTGATTTGTTCTAAATGAGATCATCTAAGGTGATGGGTTTGATGTTAGGAAGCTTGGTTATGAAATTTTCATTACACATTTTTGGCTAAGTCTATAAAACATGTGAATTGATATCAAATTTGAAGTCACTTTATGGAACCTTACATTCAGAAATGGGTGATTGCAGGGCAGCTTTGTCTGCAGTTTCATTACCATAAATACAAATGTGGTTAGGCAGTCAACAGTACAGAATAAAAAAATTCAAATTGTATGAGCATGTATAATGTTTAAATAAGATTAATGGGGTGTAAAATTTAAAGTTTATCCAGGCTTCCAATATCAAAAGGGAATACAAAATGATGATGAAATTGATTTTTGAGACGTTTCAGTATTGTTCAGATATTTGAGTATGACTGTACTGGACAGATTGAGATTTTATCTCATAATGAGATCAAAATGGTACCATAAGTGTTTAAACTGCAGTACAACCTTGTCTCCTTTTGCAAATTGTATACAGTGTCATATAGTTCCGTCTGGTTCACATCAACTTCTCCAAAGATCTTGTTGAATTTTTATTAGTGTAGAAAATATTAACCGGTACATCTTTATTGCTGTGATGGAGTGGTGACGGATGTGTGAGAAAAAATTTTAAACAGCAGAAACAGTAAGTCTAAAACTTTTTTTCTCTCTCGATAAATGAAGACTTGCAGAGACAAAATGTTTTTATACATGAATATATGGTGTTCAGATAAGTTAATGAAAAATATTGGAAAATGTGATCGAAAATGATGGTCATTTGGTAAAAAAAACATACTTGCCAAATGCGCAGACAATATTGGAGTGGGATTAAAAAATTGTGTTTTGAGGCTTCAAGGGTTGGTCACTGTCGTTAGTATAAAAGCAAAGTGAACCAATTGAGAATAAGTTGTATTTCATTTAAATGAAAAAATAATAAAAGAAATTCAGATTTAATAGGAAAGAAAATAACAGCTGTTATCTTTAAAAGCATTTAATACATTTACACACCAAAACATAGTTGATTGACTTGACTGTGTTCAGTATCATCAATTTTTTTCGTAATTATATGCAGTCTTTGCTGCAATCACTGCCATCTCACCTCTGTCCATGTTGAGTTTTGTTTTGGTCACAACCAGTGTGGGTTTTTGTGAGAAAGCTTGCAGGTAGCTTTCCATGGCTTAGTGGCTGTTAGTATGGTTTTCTCAGGTTCTTCCTATACCAGTTGTACTGGATGCATGTATAACCAGCCTATCATGTACTGAAAAATTGTGTTAAAAGCACAACATCAACAACATCAATATTTGCTGTTTTCATTAGTTCAGTGAAGTGGGGGTGGTTTGGTTGAAAGTAATTCAGGTGTCAGTTGTTTTCATCTTTGCACTCATTATAGACTAGATAGTTACTGTTGTTCAGCTTCCCCAAAGATTTTGTTGAATTTTTCACATCTGAATTGCTGCGATGAAATGATCACAGATGTCATGCACTCATGAATGACTAGTGTGGGCAGAATTAAAATTATGTCCCCTCACTGCTGCACTTCACAAAGTCAGAATCCAGAATTCAGAAATTTAGTTTTGCTGATCATTGATCACTTTGCAGATGAGTTATTCTTCCCTGAATCACTGCAATATTTTGACTTTTTCCCTTCAAACATTAATCACACCTGTACTGAAATAGTCATATTTTACATTTTATATTTAGAGTAAAATCTGACCTCAAAGAAAAAATGTTGCCACTGATCATGAATTTTAAAAAAATGGCTTAAAAACCATTATCAATCAAGGCAATGGTGTTCTTCATCATGTATCTCTTTGATTTACCTATAACTTAAAAACAAATTAGATTGGTCCACTTCATAAGCTTTACCTATGCAAATTAGCCTAATAGTCTTTCCAACAGCATTATTGAAAGAACTTATCAGTCTTGCTATTCTTCGCCAGTCATGTAATCATTTAAATAGTGGTTTGGTATCTGACCAATTTATCTTCAGTTGCATCCATGATAATCAGCTGCATTAACTGCCTTGTAGATTTTCTTATATTATGTCTAAGCAGAACTGTTTAACATTTATACAGACCACATGAATTTGCTATGGACAGGTGTGATTGTGGTAAATGAATATATTTCTATATCTGTGTTGGTGATATTTTTTCCAAACAGATTACCAAAAATTGTGTGTTTTTAAAAAACAAAGCCATTTTTGGTTTAGCTGGGGTTCAATAATCACATTTTTGCATGATATATTTTGTTACGTGATGTATTACAAAGGTTTATTCATGCAAAGTATTAAGAGTAAATGTAAAAATGTATAAAGCTACAAGTTTGACAAGAACGTATATGCACATTTTGTTTAATATCATAAAAGGTTTTCTTATGTTATTGTGTCAGTTTACTGTCAAGGAAATGAACCAGTTCATCAAGCTGTCAGTAATGTTTTATATTGTTTCTGTTTTTACCAAGCATCTGTTATTGTAACCAAACGGTAGTTATTTAAATTTGCAAATCTATGATACTCTTTGAGCATTTTAACAAATGTCTGACTTAATTTACTGTTGTACCAGCTAGTTAATCATATTAGTGATGTTCTGTTGACCTGAGATAAGTATATGCTGCTCAATTTCAAGTTCATTTTCAGATTCCAGGATACATTATTTCTAAATGAAAATTGACTTGTATACAGAGCATTCATCTATATTTCCTCTATTGTCATTTACTGCTTTCATTTTGTTGCATCATTTCGGGATCTTTATTTCAGATGAATTTCCAAAACCTTCACCCAGAGCCAGAAAAGATAAACCAAAAACAGGCCCATCAGTGAAACATACCAAACTATCAGAACCCAAAAATCTCAAGGTAAACAAAAAATGTTCAGATCCAACATAAATTCACGTATAATTCCAACTGCAGATGGCACAGACCCAGATCTGTTATGGCATTATGTGCCAGCAGATCTGAGTCTCTACAGTTTTTTAGGAGCAATCAGTACAACAAACAGGATAGACCCTGATATGTCAGCACATTATGGGCTGTTGGAATCGACATATTAGCGAGTATATACAGTACTCTATGGCCTTCATTTATATTTACATAGAAAATTATAGCAATTTTTTGGTACACTTACCATTATGAATGTTCATCAACAAATGCTTATTCATACCTTCATGAATTCCCAGACAAATATGATCAATGGAACTAGCAAGTTCTTTTTAAGCACTGAAAGAAATGGTTGTTGGGTTTTTTTTGGTGGGGCAGGCAGTATGATGATAACAAGGATTTGACATATTTATTTTCAGGTTTCTTGACAGAACTTTGCTTGTTATTGACTATCTGATGGAAGTAAAAATGTCTCTTCAATCATTTTGTTGTACTGTTAGTTTCAGGGGAAGGGGAGAAAACCTATTTAACTTGCAGATCTAAACATGTGCAGTGGGTGTAGTGAATTTTGAATTTGTCAGAGTCATACTTTCTTGTGCTATATCCTTTCTTTTAAGTACTTTTTGCTTTTATGACTATGTAAGGTTATATTCCACCACCTTTTGGCTTGTTTGGGGTCATGAAGCAATAATTTAAGGTTCTTGACATGGTTTGCTAAGTACATCTGCATTACATGATTGTGTGCTGTGGTGAAAACCTTTTGTTTATCAGCCATTGCCTCATAATAGTTATACAGTAAATAGATTTATGATTGATTGAACAAATGCATAATTGATCAAACAAATGTATAATTGAAATGCAAAATTGATTGAACAAATGTATAACTGATTTAACAAATGTATAATCAGTTAAACAAATGCATAATTGATTGAATAAATGCCTAATTGGTTGAACAAATGTATAACTGATTGAACAAATTTATAATTGATTGAACAAATGCATAATTGATTGAACAGATGTATAATTGAAGTGCATAATTGATTGAACAAATGCAAAACTTAATAAACAATTATTGTATAATTGATTTTACCATGATTCATCTAATTTTTCTGTCCATGTGATAGGGATAGGGGTAAATGGGGAGATCATATGGCTGAATTTGTATTTTTCTTTACAGCTATAGAGAAACAATTTTTTATTTTTTCTGGTTGTATTAATGTGCATTTCAAACAAAACTGAATCAGATCATAGTTCATTGATTTAGAGTCACATGTATTCAGTGCCTCCGCAGGAATATCCCGTCATTTGCTATGGCCATTTTTCTTCATCAGGGAATGGTACAACAGTAGTAATGTGTCATGGACATTGAGTATAAACATACCCATAAAAATATTGCCCACAATTCTATTTAGTTCTGTAATGGATAGAAAAATTTAGACCCAAATGTTAGTGAATTTCCATATAAAAAAACATTTATTTGCGCCATTTGTTTGTGTCTTAAATAGATGTTCTTTTTCCTAGAATAAACGGTATATACATGCTTGCAAGTTGAGTAAAACTGCAAGCAACACAGATCCTGATCTGTCATAGCATAATATGTCTACTGATCAGGGTCTGTATTATTTATTCTACTGATTACTCTTAACAAACGTTATCCACATATAACATGCTAAAATTTCAATAAACAATGATTTATTTGCCCCTCTCATCTTTTAACATCCTTTACTGTTTTAAGTTTTCATATGTTGCACTTTTAGTTTTACACAGGGGATGTCCATTAATTATGTCAACAATTTTTTGGCAACTTTTTACCCCCCCCCCCCCCATCCCCCCCCCCCCGCCCCCTTGTCAACAACTGTCAAACTTTTAGTGACCCTCCTAAAAAATTATGTCAAATTTTTTTTACCCCCCCACCCCTTCAAACTACCTATTTTATATGGCTTGCTTTTATGCTAATAATAGAATAATGGAAATTAAAAGGTCTTCAAATAAATTTTAATACATTTTTTAAAACTTGTTTAACAGATTCAAATTGAATATAACACTTTGAATTCATGAAAAATTTGAGACTTTATATTCTAGCTTCAATCGTCTTCCCATTTTCCTATTTCCTATTTTTTCATTTATTAAATTTATTGTAAGAAATAACATTGTTAACGTGACGTAAATTTATCTTGAACTTCCCCCTCCCCCATGTCAACAATTGTCAAACTTCTTCAAACAACCCCCCCCCCCATTTTTGTTGACATAATTAATGGACGACACCACACACATCGACTAGAATCGATCTTAAGACTTTTAGCGCCAAATATTAAAATTCTTTCCACATGGCCTGAAATTGATGTCATGTTAGGCTGCATTCGTGTCTTCATATTTAGAGGATTCTGTTATTTTTTGTTGCCTTTTTCTAATCCATCTGTGACATTTTTTAAAGGAGATATATATATTTTTAGTGCCAAATACCTTTAGACTGGTTTTGCACTAAATATTAAATTAGAACCAAGAATCTGCGCATAAAGATTAAAATTAGAAAACCAGTCTGTTCTCTCTTCACTAAGCCATACAGATGCTATAAATAGAATTTGAGGTCGAAAGTAGAACAAGGTTTGCTATATTAAAAAGAACATGATACTGTTAGGAAAGTGTATTATGCAAGTCCACGGACAAGCATACTCTTATATTGTATTTACGCAAAGCAGTCTTTTCTAAAATACAGTCTGTGGGATTAATGGAATGTTAATTATAACGAGATTTTTGGAATGTGGATATACCAAAAAAGCATAATCCATATATGTTTATGTGTAACGTGTAATTTAGTGAGAAAAAAAGCATAATGATTAACATTAAATCATAATCATTGGCATATATGTCTGGGTACAAAGGTTAGTCTAAATAAATTTATTAATTAATAGCATGCAGTCCATTCATTCACAGCTACCACAGTGCGGACGCTTCAGACTGAGTAGTGCATTACACGGTTGATCTCTGTTGCCAGTCAAAATATAAAAAAAGGCAGAGAACAATTTGTTGGTTTAGGGTTGTACATGTCTTTCATGTTCTAGCGACTACCCAGTTACCCATTAAATGCCGCAACAGGTACCCGGGTGATTTTGACAGCCCTAGTCATATGGCTTGCCTCCTTGTCTGGAACATGTCTTTTGAAAATATTTAATTGAAACTTGAACCAGTTATATATCATGACTTGATAAATCATGTTTATGTTTATTTGGAAGGGCTTTCCTTTGTGAAAGATTTTGTATAAATATAGATATCAACATTTGACAAACGTTATTATATAGCTATCTTTATTCTGAGATGCCATTGACCAGTATGCATATGTACATTGTATGAGTTTATGTCATTGCAATGCAGTCAGCAGACATTCTGTTGCATATTGTATTATCATCCTCATATTATGTGTTATCAAATCTCATGTAGCTGACATCCAGCAATATTCAAAGACTTGCATATGTATTACTGCAGAACACAGACAGGTGTGCAAAATGGAAGAAGACTTCAGTATGGTAATAGTGGTTTTAATTTGCTGGATTTTGGACAATATGGCTTCCATGTGTGCAGTTAAATTGGATTGAATATAGTAGAACTTATAAGGATGGATCAGCTACACCCAGGATTTAACTTGAGATTGAACCAAAATTCTAACATAGCTTATGGTCCATTACCATATGTACTCTCTTATGAGTCAAGTCCAGTTTTAAAAAACATAGACCCTAGTCTGCCACCATATAATGTTGACTGTAATTCATGGTCTATATGGTGTCTATTCTGCTGATTACTCCTAACAAGCTAGACACCCAGATCATCCAGTGCAATAGTAGATCTGTGTCAGTGCTGTTCCAGTTCGATCTGACTTATTACCCAGTATATACAGTAAACATGGAGCAGTAAAATCAAGAACAAACTGTGAAGATTTGGGTCATTATGTCAGGATACTCTTTGAAACAAGGACCAACAAAAAGCTTTTTTTTTTTTATAAAAAAATTCTTATTAATATTTTGTAATTAGTGTCGTTTTGGGATAGCAGCTTGAAGACAAACTTGGTAATTTAAAAAAATTAATACTTTATTGCTACACCATGTCCATCTCACCACTTACTAATGACTGATTGTCTTTTTTGTGTGCTTTGTTTAGGAATGGACACATGTCACATCAAAGGGAGCATTTTTCTTTGAAGAGGATGAGATTGTGACCCATCTGTATAGTCTGGAAATACCTGAGGACACCAATGTCTACATCACTATCCAGCCCACTGAAATACCTGGAGGAGGTGAGGAAGCCCATCTTTGTCACACACTGAGTCTAGTAATCTGAGAAAATTGATATTGTGAAAGACGTTAAATGGAACAGAAAAGTTTGTTCTTGGTGATGCAAAAGTTTGTCTTTGGTGACACAAAAGTTTGTCCATGGTGACACAAATGTTTGTTCTTGGTGATGCAAAAGTTTGTCTTTGGTGACCCAAAATTTTTCCTTGGTGATATAAAAGTTTGTTCTTGGTGATGCAAAAGTTTGTCCATGGTGACACAACATTTTGTCCTTGGTAACACAAAAGTTTGTCCTTGGTGATGCAAAAGTTTGTTTTTGGTAATACAAAAGTTTGTCATTGGTGATGCAAAAGTTTGTCTTTGGTAATACAAACGTTTGTCCTTGGTGACACAACATTTTGTCCTTGGGAACACAAAAGTTTGTACTTGGTGATGCAAAAGTTTGTCTTTGGTAATAAAAAGTTTGTCCTTGGTGATGCAAAAGTTTGCCATGGACTCCATTAAAATATTTAAAATAAACAAATTTATTATTTCATTAGCATAAAGATTTTTAACACTATTTTAATCAACTTTGGAATCAACAAAACTTGTTGCTTTTAATTTTATTTTGCTTCTAATTAGCCATAGTTGTGTTTGACCAGTGTCAGCTATAGCAAATGGTATATTAGCCTCATTTTTGCAACCATCTTGGATTGCATACTCTTGACAATTTGTATCCTGTGTCTATGAATTTGTGTAATTTGTGTAACCATATTTTGACTATCAGTAACTAAGTAATTTAGTGAATTTCATTTTATGGAAAGTTATAATTTGCATCTCAAGGCAATAATTGAAAAGCATCTCAAGCTTTTGGATCAAGTTGAATTTTGACCAGTATTAATGATAGAGGAAGAACCCAAGGAAAATGCTCGGAAAGAACCACCAACCCACAAGAAGCTACTGGCAAGTTTTCTCACATACCCACATTGGCTGAATCTGAGACTTGACCCCACGCAGACAGAGACGAGATGGCAATGATCCGTAATGGAGAGCACTTTAGACCACTCGGCTATTCTGGGCCCTCGACTTTGTATAGCGCCTAATCTTTAGAAGCTTTAAGCGCTTTACAACATCTATAATGATATGACTACAAAAAACAAAAAACAAAACCATGAAATTGGAAAACATAAGAAATGTTGAAAATATTTAATGTAGGAAACGTTATTAGGTCTTTAAGTTTGTTTTTGAAGTCTAAAATGGTGAGTTTTAAGAGCACTCTTGAAATGATCACTGTTTTTTTGTGTCTAATTTCAATGGGCAATTCGTTCCACATCGCCGGGCCCTGGTATGCAAAAGAACATTGTCCATATTACTTAGTTTTCATAGTGGGAATAATGAGTATATGATTGTCAGAAGAGGAGCGTAAGTATCTTGTTGGTGTGTACACATGGGTGAGGCCGGATAGGTATGTTTGATTGGAGTCTGTCGGTGAAACGTAGCACAGAGAACATATTTTGTGTTTGATTCTGGATCGAATGGATAACCAGTGTAGGGTACAGAGCAGTGGGGAGGTGTGCTCTGATCGTGGTACTAGCAATTGAGACGAACCACACAGAATTGAGTTACAATAGTCCAGTCTTGAAATTACTAATGAACACTTAAGTGTTTAAGTGGCATCAACTGAATGATAAATGTGATTGGAGCTGATGCATCTCAGCTCAAGATATGCAGCCTTGCATATATTCATGACATATTGGTACAATGTGAGTGTACTGTCTAGAGTAACACTGAAGTTTCATACTGACTGTGTGAATTTAATGTCGGTGTTACTGATATTTATTGTCTGAGTTTAAGGATGTAATTGAAAGTTTTTATGTTGTGGTCAGAATAGCCTCAGTTTTATCATCATTCATCTGCAACTTATTACATGTCATCCACGATTTCACATCAGAAATGCACCTATCTACTCCTTGGATGGTAGCATCAACTTCAATTGGCTGGCTAAACATGTATATTTGGGTCTCATCATTGTACAATTGGTGAGACACTGGGTGATGATCTATGACACTTGAGAGCGGCAGAGTGTATAGAATGAAGAGAACATGTCCAAGAACAGACCCCTGTGCAATACCACAACATAGATCAATTGGGCTGGAGAGTATTCTATTAGCAGATACAATTTGTGTCCTGTTCACTAAGTAGGACTTGAGGCACAGAAGGCTGTATTGTGAATGCCAAATACATGCTGGAGATGGTGAAGTAATATATCATGGTTTATTGTCAAATGCTGCAGACAACTCACAGAGGGTGAGGACTGTAATCTTTCAGCTATCCAAAGCAGAAAGAGTGTCATTAAATACTCTCAGAAGAGTAATTTCAGTACTGTGACAAGGGATCTTTTTTGGTATAAACAGGAGATTAGAAACTGGATGGTAGTTATTTAAATCGATATGGTCAAGTGTTGGTTTCTTCAGCAGAGGCTTTACGATGGCAGTTTTGAAAAATGATGAGAATTCCCCAGATGAGAGAGAGATATTAATAACATCAGTTAGTGAAAGCAATATTGGGTCTAAGCATTTAAGCAGCAATGATGTTGGAATTGGATCAAGTTCACATGACTTTGGTACACTCTTCTTCACAATTTTCCGTACTAAATCCATAGAGACAGGTTCAAATGCTCCAATTGGTTTTCACTGAAATTCTGTATTATAACTGTATGGTGACAATGAGTCAATTGAAATTGTGTTGTCAAGTGTATCTCTAATGGTTTGTACTTTGTCATGGAAGAAATTTGCAAATAGTTCCAAAAGGTCTGCTGGAGAGGAGGTAGTTGGGAATGGTGTACATTTGTTCCTTGACATTAGTTTGTTAGTTATCTCAAAGAGCTTTTTGCAGCTGGAAATCTCTGTGATCTTGGTACTATAGTTGGATAATTTGGCTAAATGGACTATGTTCGTGACATTTTTCTTAGCGGTCTCATAGATTTCTTTATGAATAGTGAGTCTGGTGGAAAGCCAAAGCCTCTCTGCTTTAAGGCGGTGTCTTTTAGCAGTGCGAAGCTGGTCCCTAACATTGCTATACCCTGGAGAACACTTTAATTGATACTTTGCACTTGGTAGCTGGGGCATGTTTTTCAAGCAATGAATGCAGGCAGTTATCGAGTTGTTCTGCTGTAGGAGGTAAGAAAGTTGTTAGCTTTTCTTGGATGTCATGCATTTGTTTTGGTTCTAATTATCATACAGAGGTTTCTCTTAGTAGCAAATACAAGTGGAGGGTTAGGGACTGATACTTCAAGATGGCATATAATGCAGAGGTGATCTGATGCAGGTTTGTGGGATACAAGGGTGGATTGCAGAATATTATCATCAGGTCTATGAAGAATCCAGTCTAAAATGTGACCATGTTTATGGGTGGGTTGGTTAACTGTTTAAGCTTGAAAACACAAATGGAATTTAGGAGTAATCAAAATAATCATCAAAGTTCTCTCTATATAATGCAGTTTGCAATGATGAGACATTGAAGTTGGTCTTGTATTTTTTTCCAATGTTTTTGGAGGGCACGCACTTAAGGTTTGATGGGGAAAATTGATTGGGGGGTAGAAATGTCAAATGTTGCGGTCAATTGGACCGAGAAAAGAGATATAATTTGTGCTTAATAACTTTTTAGTTCCAAACCATATGTACCTTGATCAAAGTTTATGGAAGACTTGCACATTTTGTATGAAAGAGGCCTATAGATTATAGGATTGAAAGGTCAAAGGTCAGAGTCATTGTGGCTCAAAGAAAATTAGATTTAAATGAGTAAGGTTTGTTCTAAAGTCACTTCCCCAACCAAGTTTGGGGCTCTAAAGGTTAGAGGTCATAACCACATGTTTCTCCTGCATAGCTAGTTTAGTTCAAGAGAATATAACTTGATCAGAGAGAGAGGCCAATGTTATTGGCCCATATGTCAGTTACTTGTACTTCAAAAAGGACTATTCAATGAAGTTTGGGTCTCTAATGTGCAATTTAATGTGTTCATGGAAGTTTTTGCCGATTCTCTCCACCCAACAATGTACATCTAGTATAAATGCATACATGCATGTATACAGACAGACAGACAGACAGACAGACAGACAGACAGACATACATACATACATACATACATACATACATAAATACATACATACATACATACATACATACATACATACATACATACATACATACATACATACATACATATACATAGATACAGTGTAAAAATGAATTTTACTAGGAGTATGAATTGTCCATGATGCCCTCTTAAGATTTACATGGCCACAAGTTGATTAAATTCTTATTGGTTTTCTGATTGTATTACCTATTAGGGTTTCACCTAAATTTGTTTCATTGCCCTCTGGACACATCCAGGGGCTCCATACAGTTCTTTGTTATCCTTAATTTTCTATATCTTTGCAGAAATCATTACATTTCTCTCCCAACAAAATGTTTACAAAAATTCATATTCTTTAAATAAGTATCCATTTTCCAGTTTTACCTCATATGATAAATTTGATAACAAGGAATATGACCAGTGCTCTCTTAGGATTCCAAAACAAACTGTTCATTATGTTGATATTGATCAAAAGTCTAATTGATATTTTCTGTTTTGATAGGAGGAGTCAAGCCAAAGAATATAGTAGATACCATGCTGTATTTATTAAGGAGTCAACCAGATGAGAATGGCAAACATCTGGTCACCTTCACAGAGCAGAGGGATTCCAATGGGGTGAGTGTACTTTGTGTCAGCAGGATGTAGACATATATTTGGGTTGAGTGTACTTTGTCAACAGGATGTACAGATATTTGGGGTGAGTGTACTATGTGTCAGACATGTTTGGGTGAGTGCACTTTGTGTCTACAGAATGTAGATATATGTTTGGCGTGGGTGTACTTTGTGTCAGCAGGATGTAGACAGATGTTTGGTGTCAGTGTATTTTGTGTCAGCAGGATGTAGACAGATGTTTGGTGTCAGTGTATTTTGTGTCAGCAGGATGTAGACAGATGTTTTGGATGACTGTACTTTCTGTCAGCAGGATGTAAACAGAATGTTTGGGTGGGTGTGTTTTGTGTCAGCAGGATGTAGACAGAATATCTGGGATGAGTGTACTCTGTAAACTGGATGTAAACATATGTTTGTTATAAGTGTATGAGCCAAATCCAACTTTTGGATACAATTTAAATAAAGAAAAGAAGAAAAAAATGAGATTTTTTTAAATTATTTACTAGTGTATGTTAATTCTTTTTGTAATTGTATTGATTTATAAGAACTGAATCATTCTAAGATTTTCAGAAGAACAGTTATTTTCTAGTCCACTAAATATTTTCTCCATTGTTGAGCTTTAAATATTATTATGGATATACACATGTAACTATAATATGGTGGGATATAATTTTGATATGGTGTTATTTTGCTTCAATCAGATATTTTTCCAGTTATTTGAAAGCCATAAATTAAACAAAAACATTTCAAGCCTCTGCCCCTGCTATTGCCCCTGTCCCAGAAAAAAAATTGTTATTTCCTAACATAATTGAAGTACATATAATGGAAGGTTCAGAAACACTATGGTAAAAAATTGTTTCTAGTACTTAGAGTTAATGAAAACACCCGAACTAAATAAAAGTATTGCAATATGAAGCTGAAAAAATTACCATAAAATGTATATTTCTGTACTGTTATTAGCAAGTTCCATAGTAATTGCCTATAAATGTAGACATTCCCCCATGCTTCAGAGTAATGAATGTTTGCAAAATCGAAAAGGTGAATCAGTACATGTCATGACCTTGTTAATTTGTAGAAGTATGTTCTGCGTAGTGACCTACCAGCCGGGAAGTACCAATTGATACCCTTCACAACAGGATGCCGATTTAAACAGCGCACATCACAGCCCAAGAAGGTAGCAAAGATTATTGAAACTGAAGATGATAAAATTGTCATTACTAATGCATTTAGGTAAGTTTGAAATTTAAATTGCTTCATTTTAATGGAGAAACAATATATGTTTATCATACCCACTTAGCTGTTAAGAATGTAGATATGGCTTGATGACTGGCAGATTATGGTATACATTATTTGATCCATTTGAAGTGAACATCATATATCCTGATCAGTCTAGACAGTGTTTTTTTTTAACTTGTATCAGTACTGAATCAAGCAATATTAATCTGGATCAAATGTGAGTATGTGCACTGTTAATCTGGATCAAATGTGAGTATGTGCACTGTTAATCTGGATCAAATGTGAGTATGTGCACTGTTAATCTGGATCAAATGTGAGTATGTGCACTGTTAATCTGGATCAAATGTGAGTATGTGCACTGTTTACACTTAGGTATGCATAGTAACATATAGTATATCCTGATCAAATCTGAATCTGTGCACTTTTTTCATTAGGATAGATACTTACTCAAGTATTATTGATCCTGACCAAATCTGAATCTGTGCACTTTTTTCATTAGGATAGATACTTACTCAAGTATTATTGATCCTGACCAAATCTGAATCTATGCACTTTTTCATTAGGATAGATACTTACTCAAGTATTATTGATCCTGACCAAATCTGAATCTGTGCACTTTTTTCATTAGGATAGATACTTACTCAAGTATTATTGATCCTGACCAAATCTGAATCTGTGCACTTTTTTTATTAGGATAGATACTTGCTCAAGTATTATTGATCCTGACCAAATCTGAATCTGTGCACTTTTTTCATTAGGATAGATACTTACTGAAGTATTATTGATCCTTATCAAATTGGATAGATATTGACTCATGAAAAATTGATTCTGATCAGATCGGAGTCTGTATACATTTTTTTTTACTTGGATAGTTATTGACTCAATTAAGGGGCCCCAAGTGGCCGAGTGGTCCAAAACACTTTCCGTTACGAATCACTGCCATCTCACCTCTGGCTGCGTGGGTTCGAGTCTAAGATTCGGCTAATGTAGTTATGTGAGAAAGCTTGCCAGTAGCTTCTCACAAATAACCAATAATACTGGCCGCCATGTATAGCCTATCATGTGCTGAAAAATGGCATTAAACCCTAAAACAACAACGACTCAATATTGATTCTGATCAGATCAGAGTCTATGCACTGTGTACACTTGTATGGGTAAGAACTGTATTAGTTTATTGTTAAAGTATTTTTACAACTCTATGATCTTCAACTAAGTAATGGAAAAGAGCAAAATCCAAAACATTTTGTAAAATCAACAAATTATTTATTTCCCTAGAATACAAAGTGAAAATTTAAAAAAGAACTTACAGATTCACAAATTGAATCTCAAATTGTCCCAAAAAGTTCTATCAACAGTCTTAATGAATAATGTTCTAATACAATTCCAGTGGTGTTCGAATAAAAATCTTTTGTTGAAGGCATCAATTTTTTTTCCTGTAGTCTTGAATGTACTATTGTACCAGTGCCCTAAAGTGTGATGATGTGCTAAAGTGACCTGTTTTCCCCTTATTGATTAAAAATACTGCAGCTCCTTAATCTGGTTAGTTCAAAGATTTTTTTATGTTTACAAGAGTAAAAGAGGATGGGCAACAAATTCTCACATGTTTATGATGCACAGGACAGCAGTCAATGTAAATAATGCATTGTATCAAAACATGGAAAGTGGTAAATAAGCTAACAGCTTTATCTCTACTGGCCATCCTGAAAATCACCACTCCTCTTGAACAAATGGTCATTTTAGCAAAGTCTTTTCAAATAGAAGACTTCTTGTGATGTCTAGCTGTTCTAAATGAAAACAGTGCTGATCTGACATACAACAAGACCACTTTCATGGCAGCCATATTGAACATCTTGTTATCACTATTTTTTCAGAATGGATGGTCATTTTGAAGTGTTTTTTCAAAAAGTCCTTTTATAATATCTGTCTGGTTCTAAATGAAATGGTGTCAGTCAAATGAAAAATCTAGTTATCACTTCTGTTCTAAATGAATGACCATACCAACATGGAAATTTCATAAGTCTTATAATGATATCATATTGGTCCTAATTAAAATGTGCTGATATTATATCCAATATGCCACCATAGAAGTCATGTTCAAAATTCATTTTTCTTTGCTACTCTATTTGAATGAATGATTATGTATTTATCATAAAATGAAAAAGATACCAATCCAATATGGCAGGCAAAGTAGCAAACTTGCTATTTATTATTGTAACTTCACCAGAATGAATGGTCACATCAGTATGGAGTTTTCACTACAAAAACTTATTGTGATATCTTGTTTCTAAATGAAAATATTGATGATTAGACCTCCAATGTGTCTGCCATTAAATCCTACTTGGAAATATTGTTATTGCCACTTCTCACGAACCAGTTTTCCATGTATTTTTTATCCAGGGAGTATCACCGAGACTTTGCATAGGGAATTTTTCATGATTTGAGAATTTTATATAAGGTTTACTTCATGGCTTGTATTTGATATAGCAAGAGAGATGGAGATTGCAACCTGTGTGCATTTTCATTTTTGGACTATTAAGTGCACATTTTCATTGTTAACATGTGAGCAGTGGGGTCTATAAACATCAACTGCAGCCAAAGCAATAGAAAGTGTTACTAGTCTGTGCTCTTAAAAGATGTAACAGAAAAGAGTGAAAAGCAACAAGCTATGTAAAATTGAACAAATAATTGATTTCCCTAGATTATAAAGTGAAAAATATAAACATAAGAACTTACAGTAAATTAAATTCTTAAATATTCAGAGAATCACATACACAAGTCTTAAATAATAAAAGTTCTGAATTTTTTTATAGATGAAATCCAAATTAAATCAAATGCAGAAGTGTTGATGTGTCTGTGGTGGCCTGTAATATGATGTTGTACCATATTTTGGTAGACATTTTGTCAAGGAAGAAAAAGAAAGTCCTTTTGGAATGGTCTCTACACAGATCCCTTGTGAAATTCCTGTTCCAACTTTGGGGGACTCCCTTAGTGAACCTGTTTGCAACAAAGCTAAACAGCATTGTCCCCTTTTACTAACCAAAGCCTTCTGTTACCACTGGGTCAAACTTAATTCATGAACCATACCCTAAAGACTGTCTTCTTGCATTCATTAGTGTCATTAAGGTGCAAGCTACATGCCTATGTCATAATGCTGGGCTGTATAAGATCCTGTGGAAATTAGGAATTGGTTTCTCTCCTTTGCCAACCAGTTTGTTTAGCAAGAAACCAGATTGCATTTGTTGCTCCACTCCTGACTGAGATCCTCAATCTCAGTCATATATCTGCTGGAGATGATCAAGATAGACTTTTATGTTTAGTTACTGTTCAGGTCATTGCTACCCTGTGGGTTTGTCTAGCTCATTTGTCTATAGAGGATTTAATGAAAGCAGCATTTCGGCATTCATTCCACCTTCTCCTTTTACCTTTACACCCCACCCCACCTGAAAAAAAACAAAATTTGTCAAAACACGTTTGCTATATCTAACATGGTTCTGAATGGAAATGTTGTCCATCTTACTGCCAATACAGTACCACAGTAACCTTCTCAACATTCCTTTTACTACTACACCTCTTGTTCAAATGGGCTTTTCACTTTCTGCAATATGTTTTTGAGTGAAAATGTTGTTGGTCTGACCACCAGCAATTCCACACTTTTGTGAAGGTATTTTAAAGTCAGACAGATTGACCTTAGAGTTAAGTCTAATGTCATTTCTTGCATTTGTATTTATATTGAACTTGTGAATATTGTAACTTGTACATATCTAAATTAAGTTTAAGACTTAAGTTGCATTCCAATAAGAAGATAATATTCAGCATTCTGATGTTGATTTAAGGTCAAAGGTCATGCATGTTTTTAGCTGTACTGGCTTGTGAGCATAATGACACAAGTATGAATGTTTTTTGAAATACTTGAAATGATTTTCTGTCACCCTAGTAAACACCAGTCTCTGTTAATCATCAGGGCATAGTTTGTCAAAATATTCAAAAAGGGTACATGTACATATGTAGATATTATGATTTGTTGATGACCCGGTCTAATGTATAACATTTTTAATGTATATTTTCAGTTATCTATCTATTCTCATCTGTCAATGTCTTGGTCCCATACCATGATGGATAATCAAAGTTCTGCTGTAGCTTGTTTCTTGTCCAAAAGTAATAATTATATTTAACCAATCTTAGCATGTGAACATATCTTGTCATTGAATGACCTAAGTTCAGTGATATCTCCATGATATCAGATTCAAGGTCAAATGCTGTGAAAAAGAATTATGTAATGAACATAAAGATATCTTATGGGTAAGTTTATATGCACAAGTTTGATATTTTTTTTCAAACCAATTTTGGTGTGTTTGAGTTTCTCAAGAATATCAAAGATGGTTTCAATATCAGCATGTAATAGGAATATAAGGACCAGAAAAACAGAATTCTTGAGGATTCCTAGAAAACTTTTATTGGCAATAGAGCACCAGTCTCTCTGAGGGACACCAATGCATTTGTTAATATATATTATTCCCATTTTCCATATCTCTACATTAGTTATGTCAACATTACAAGTCTTAGAATCATCTGTTAAAAATATTGTGTGCTATAAATCCATTTCAGAGATAAAATGTAATAATACAAATCTAATCCAATTGTTGAAAAAGGATTATTCATAAAAGCTTATACTTAATAATGGTTACTTTTTTGGGAACAGGAAAGCATTGGAAGACATTTTCCATATATGTGATCTGGATGGTAACGGATACTTGAGTCGGGATGAATTCAACTGGTTCAATGTCCGGACTAGTGGGGAGGAAATAGCTGATGATGAGTGGGACGTGGTGGAAGGTCAGTTAAACAGAAATGATTATAGAATATAAAATAGATAGTTTGTGTGTTCTGACAGTTTGCATCGTGATTTGGTCAGTCCATCCATCTATCATTGTAAGCCTGTCTGAGCAAATATAATATGTAACAAAATGCACACATAATTAGTCATACCTGCTTTGTCATGGCATATCACTCACACATCAAAGACCTACCATTGTGGAGTTCTAAACCCACCCACCTCAATATGATCAGCATTTCCAAAACTACACTTTTCCTAAATTACATATATGACACTAATACCTATGGCAAGGCATTACCAAAGGTGAAAGATTTTCTTTGCAAATTATTTTTAATATAATGTGAAGAAGCTGCCATTTACTCTGAGTAATTAATGAAATTTGCAGGGGATGTCATTGATGAGATATGATTATTTATAGTCAAGAACAGTTGGGAACATCGACCTGGAAAAAGAGGCATCATAGAAGACGCTAAAATAATATTTTTTTTTACTGAAATTGAATTCTTTCACTTTCAACAGCATCATAATAAAAACATAAAAATGAACATGATGCATACAAAATAATAACAAATGCTGAGAAGGGAAGAATACGATTAATAAAGTCTTAGCCATAAATAATTTTAGCAATTTATAACAGCTTATTTTTTTATATTTACTTTCTGTTAATTAATTAGTAATTAAAAGATGACACTGATAGTCAAAGATGACAGTGACAGTCACACAAATGATTACAGATAAAGTCACACAAATGATTACAGTTAGAGTCACACATAAAAGATGACAGTGACAGTCACACAAAAGATTACAGTGATAGCCACGCAAATGATTACAGATAAAGTCACACAAATGATTACAGTTATATTCACACATAAAAGATGACAGTGACAGTCACACAAAAGATTACAGTGATAGCCACACAAATGATTACAGATAAAGTCACACAAATGATTACAGTTATAGTTACACAAATGATTACAGTGATAGTCACACAAATGATTACAGTTATAGTCACACAAATGTTGACAGGTACAACCACACATAACAGATGACAGTCATAGTAACAAAAATGATTACAGTGATAGTCACACAAATGATTACAGTTATAGTTACACAAATGATTACAGTGATAGTCACACAAATGATTACAGTTATAGTTACACAAATGATTACAGTGATAGTCACACAAATGATTACAGTGATAGTCACACAAATGATTACAGTTATAGTCACACAAATGATTGCAGTTATAGTCACACAAATGATTACAGTTATAGTCACACATAACAGATGACAGTCATAGTAACAAAGATGATTACAGTGATAGTCACACAAATGATTACAGTGATAGTCACACAAATGATTAGTGATAGTCACACAAATGATTACAGTTATAGTCACACAAATGATTACAGTTATAGTCACACATTACAAATGACAGTCATAGTTACACACAAAAGATGACATTGATAGTCAAAAAAAAGATTACAGTGAGAGTCACACAAAAGATGACATTGATAGTCATGTTAAAGATTATAGTGATAGTCACATAAATCATTACAGTGATAGTCACACAAAAGATTAGAAAAGGTACAATAAAGATGCATAGATATATATACAATCACAATCAAGTGAAACAGCTTAGAGCTGGACACACACAATAACCAGATGTCAAGCACTGAAAGATGGAAGATAATGAAATAAAATATGTATCAGAAAACATCATAGAATGAAAATAGGTATCACACAGAGACCCTCAAATACCTGTATATACTGGATGTTTCAAGTATATGAAATATTTTTGACAGGCACATAACAAATATCAATCATTGTTCTCAAATATAATTGTATGCACTTTTCTTTGATTTGATTACCCATTATGTTGCCAACTAAGCACCTTAATGAAGTAATATTCATTGTTCACAGGTCATGTTTACAGATTGTTTCTTTGTCAGAACATCAATAAAATGTTTGTGTCCAAAATTGAATTCCATGGTAATTGTTGGACATTAAATAGACAAGTTGCAGACTATGTATGTATGGTCATTAGATTTTCTCAGTTGTTAAAACAATTTATAGCCTCAAACACAAGACTAAGGAGATGTGAAAGCTTTTCTTCTGGACTTGTCATCAGCTCTATAAATGAACAATTGCTACATGGTCCGTAATACAGGCATTACATCAGTCAGGACATGGTTCAAGTCCCAGAGTGGCAGAATATGATAAAGCAAAATATGTGACATTTGGGCTTGAATTTGTAAAAAATAGATATCAGCAAGAACTGACTTTTGTTATCATTGTTCAAAAATTATTTGCAGACTTGATAAAATAAAACTTCAATATTTGACATTATTATTGTTGGAAAAAAGAGATAGCAAGAGTCATTAGAATTTGAGGATCTCTGGTATCAGATCTTCATTATTAGCTGAAAGTGATCTTGGAAGTAGATTATAATGTTTTATAAAAATATTAATTTCTTCAATAATTTTGTGTACTATATAAACTTGTGAGTCAGGTTTATGTTCAAAATGCACAGATCTAGATATGCCATTGAATAATGCACTGGCAGATCTGGGTTTATGCAGACTGTAAGGAATAATCACAAGAACAAAACATCATTGGTCTGTGTCGGATCCATGCTTATTAGAGATCCAATTTTGCATCTGTTGGCTGAGTTTATAAACACTCAAACAGTTTTATTTTTTATCAGATTTGGATCCAATTTATTAATGTTTAGTTGGTAATCATGTGTTTGATTGACTGAGCTTGCTACCACTTTGGAGACCCAATTTTGTTCAGACTTATTGAAAAAGCTAATTTCATTTGGATATTAGACAATTTCTCTAATTAGTGAGCTTTTAAAATATTATTGAGATGGTTTTGTATATGAGCCTGTTATCTCTTTAGATCTTGAGACTATTTCTCATCCACTTCTCATCACTTAGCAAATTTATTTACATCGGGATCTTAGATGGGTTTGATTGACCCTGCAGTATTTTGCAGGGATGATGAATTTATCATATATGTTCCCATATTATGAATATTTTCTTTGTTTGACACATCTTGAAGGATTTTATGTTACCACAAATACTCACATATAAGTTGAGTCCAGTGGCAAACTGCACAGACATATATCTATCATTGCAATATGTGCTGGCAGAGGCTGATCTGGGTCTATGCAGTTTGTAAGGATTAATCAGCAAACTAGAAACAACACAGACCCTGATATGTTGGTACATTATGCAATGGTAGATCAGGTTTTATTTTTAATTGTAGTTGTAAATGTGTATAAATGGTATATATGATTGATTATGTGTAGAAAATCTGTCAGATTTTATTTTCACACTCCATCACAAGTTTGTTTTCCACTGAATAACTTTTGTAGAACCTTGTGAATTTTAAGCAAATTTAGTATCAGGCTTAATATCAGAAAAACATAAGTTAATTTGACTTTTCTTTAAAAGTATGATATAGTTATTGTCCATTATTTTACTTCACTATTTTAACTCAGATATTTGCTTTTATATAAGTGAGATTTTTAGTTGCACAATATTGGCATGTAATCCATGTCATTGAGGTAGAGGATGAATATTTTGATATTCTTGGATGGGTGGGGGGAAAAGGACATGAATGGAGAGTCAGATTCACCAAAGATAATACAAATACTTCCATGTTATTTCAATCAAATTTGACAGAAGCCTCTTTCCTCACTTGCAGAACGTGTGGAGCTGATGGATGGGGAGATAACTCTAAACGGGTTTGTCAAGCTGAATGAAATGGAGGCAGAGGATTCAGAAGGGGACACAGATGACCTCTGGATGACTCTGTCCAGCATGGGATTTAACAAGGCTCTGATCGTTGATGAGGTATTGATTTCTTCAGCGGTGCTTAGGATAGAAATCAGTATCAAAATACTATTGTCCTCATGGCTCTTTCATTCATAATATACCTAGCAATCTTATGTCCTTCCTTCATTGTTCAGCATGTGTAATTCATGCAGCTGTCAGCGTTTTCTTGCTTCCACTCTGAAGTCTATGTGTCTGATGATTTAGAATGGGGTTTTATTTTGTATAACTCCTGGACAATGAGCAAGATGCATGCATACTATTGATCTTGCATCTGATTGGCTGACCTTGTTACACTTCTAGAAATCATATTTCAAATCTAGTTTTTATCAAATTTACAATAAGGTTTTTATCATCAGCATCTTGAATCGGTTCAATAATGAATATGATCCTTTTGTATTAATGAAGTAATCTTGAAACTGATTGGTATATTATATTTATGTCATCTAGATCTTATACAAGATCAATAATGAGTGAGATGCACACATATTATTGAATTGATTTTGCATTTGATTGGACAAGCTTATTCAGGAAGCAATATGTCTTATCCAATTTTCATGAAACTTGAAATTGTCTTATATCATCCAGATCTTTTTGGATGGGTTCAATAATGAGCAAGATTCACAAGATTAATAATCTAGTCTAGACTAGCAGCTGTTTGGCTGGGATTGTCACCACATGGGAAGCTATCTTTCTGATCTGATTTTTATCTAACTTGGAACATGTACCTCTTTTATTCAGAGTTTGGTTTGCTTAAATTATGAGCAAACACATGCATATTTATGAGGTGATCTTGCATGTGATTGGCTGCCCTTGTTAAAACTTTGGAAGGCATAACTTGGATCCAGTTTTGATCAAACTTGGTATATAGGTATACATCATCAAACTCTTTGACTGTTTCAAATATTAGTGGGAACAGTGTATGCTTAATTGGTAATCTTGCATCTGTTTGGCTGAACTTGGTACAACTCTTGAAATTACCAAGATCACATATGACTTTTAGCATTGGTCATTATTATCATTTGCTAGGGCTATCATCTCTTGTTTGCTGCACAGCTAAAATTCAGGCTTGTCAGGAAGACCTGGCCTGACTAGTCAGGCCTGATAGATCTGCATGGCTCGCTCAGACTTTTGAGGATTTTGACTTGATTGATTTGTTGTAGTACCACTAATCTCCATGTCAGAAATCTGAGTGGAGGAAAGCTGCATTTGATCTCCAGTTATTTTGACAAGTATCACCACTTAATGCTATGGAATACTGCTTTGGGATTCTACAGACCTGAAATATACTTTGTTGCCATGGTTACTATCACTAGTTTTGGAATAAATGTATAGATTAATGAATTTATTGTGTAAAGATTGAAATTCAGTCTCTCCCATTCTTTATGATTGGTGGAAATGTAAAGGGTCACAGTAACTATGCAAGACTGTAGATTATTTGATGACTATGTAATTTTAAAGATGGTACCATGATTCTTATGGTAGTTTTTTTGTCAATATCTTAAACTTAGTTTGACATTCCATTGATATTTATATTTTACATTAACAACAGTTAAAGATTTTGTGTTATACTTCATCAGAGTAACGAATTTCCTTGAGCAATTCTGGCTTGTTTAGTGAGAGTTGCAGGGGTCATTTCTTCATAATCTTTTGAAAACACTAAAAAGCTGTTGCCTTCAAGTGAATTGTCATGGATTAGGTGCAAAAGGTTAATAGATTCTTCCACATTCAAGTGACAGAGTTTAAAACTAAAACTTCTCTCAGAATTATCAATTAACAGTAGTATTCAGCTGACCGGGTAGATTTAGTTAAGTTCCAGATAAGTGTATTTTGAATATATATGTTTTGGAATGACTGGTCAGAGATTGATTCTAAGAAAAAGAAATTTAGAGTCAGTCATATTGAATTTTATTAGCAGATCATATCTAGAGTTTACACAGCTTTGGATTATTTCAGATTATTGGTGTTAAAATCATAGAGAGTGTTAAAGATATCCTCCTTTAAAATCCTCTTTGAAATGTTTTTGGAAATAGATGAAAATGGATAATCTTCATGTCCACTGAAGCAAAAGGAATTCCAAAGTACCATGCTAAATGCTGCTACAGAAACTGGTTTTTAAGATAAAAAATTCACATGACAAATTATCGCTTTAATTTTTTTTTAAAATGGTAGATTTTTCAGGATTTGAAAAAATACTTCACTTGACACTTGTCACTTTCAATATTGTGTCCCAGGTAACTGCATCCTGGGATGTATCCCAGGGCAAAATGTTGCCTCTGACTCATTTTCTCCTATGGCATGCAGGAGGCATATTGAGCTTATTCTACGTCCAATACCTGCCTGGGGAGGAGGAGAGGAAAGTGGGGATACATTTATGGGAACAAATGGTTTAATCATTTTGGACTTCTTATATTAAAACAATGCTAAGATGATTAATATAAACAAGTATTCTTGACACATTAAATTTGTTGAGCATGTTTTTTTGCTTATATTGATGACATTATTAGATTTTCATGCTAATATGGAAGATTTTCTTGATTTTTTTAGACTCAGATTTGTTGGTCAGCTTTTTATACAAATACAAATCTAGCTTTACTTTTAAAAATACAACAGTTACAGACTTTTTAGAAACATTTATGTCATATTTGCAGTTTTTATATTTGGCATCATCAGATATAATAATTCGCTTTACCATTGTTTAGCTGTGCACCTACCAAATTGACGTGTACACAGAGAACTGTGATGATGCTGAATTTAAAGTTACTGGTATAGAGAGTCTGTCAGAAAAGTTGGAGGCAGAGATCTGTCAGTCTGTCATTGACAAGGTACTGTAAATTTTGCACTCCTTGAAATTTGCATGAATTTACTCATTGACTAACTCCTAAAAAACATTGTTACTAATTCATGTCTTTTTATTCCATTATAGTCTTCACCTCAAAAAATATTTTCTTACATTTGATGTTTAAGTATTGCTTTGCTAGACTCTTGACTATTCCTTGATAAACAGTAGCGAAAGTAGTATTACATACAGTACATGGTGAGTTTAGACATTGGCCATTGAACAAAGAAAAGTATGAGCTTGAACCATACATATATCTTATACTGTAAGATCCTGTAATTATAGATAATATAGTTATTTTCAAACATCCTTGAGCTATGTGTATGAGAAAATAAATCCTAAACATGTATAATGAAGTTTCCTGTTAACATTTTACTACTGTAACAGTGTTGGAAGCCATTAAAAATGTTAGGAAATTATTCAAAAAATATTAAAACTTATATTGATTCATAGATAAATAATTATATTAGGGGGTTAAGAATGGCTACGGTACTTTTTACTAGAAGTAGCTTTATGATGGTTGATGTTTTATCTGTTGTCAAGTATGGCAACCATTTTTAAAAATAGGAAAACCTTTCAATGATTTCTTCGATAACTGCTGAGTTTCACCAAATCCAGCATCCTTGCATAGCGAGTTTTCAAGGAAACACAAATTTTGACAATCTCTAATCAAATGATCCATGGGTAAAGTTTACAGTTGGGATGGTTGGTTATTTTCTTATTGATACTTTCAACAATATTATCTAGCTTATCTGTGTCATCTTGTCATATTGCTGATACAACAACAAAAATTAAATATATGTATTTTGAAGGAACATTTTTTTTGAAAAAGTATTCAACAGAATTTGATCAAATTTGACAGATAACATCATGGTATATAGGCTTTCAAGTAATTCTAATCTCCTGTCAGGTATGACCACATTCACTAAAAATAGAAAACTGTTTATGTGACTTTTTTGCATAAACTAAGTTTTAGCAGAATTTGACCATATTTGATTGAAAGGATCCAAAGAGTGAGGGCTTTCATTTTTATACAAATGATACAATCAACCATCAAATATGGGTCCTATCACTAATAAAAGAACAACCTTTAATTGGATTCTTCTCAAAGCCATCAACAAAATTTGCCCAAATGCATCCCCATATAAATGTCTTTCAAATTTATACAAATGATGCTGATCCACTTACAAATATGGATGCCATGATTTAGAAAGAAAAAAGACTTCAAATAACTACTTCTTAGAAAACATTTTAGAGTTTTAACCAAATTTGGCATCAAGTATTCTGACCTTCAGGGCTTTCAGATTTATACAAATTACACCAATTAACCATCTTATATGGCTACCATTACTAAAAATAGAAAATCTTTTATATGAATTCATACCAAAATCAAATTAACAGAATTTACCAAACTTGATTGAAAGAGTCCTAGCATGAAGGCATTTCAAACTTACAGAAATGATGTCATCTGCCATTAATTATGGCCATCATTACTGAACACAGATAAACATTTAAACATTAAATTGCCCAACAGACTTTGACCAACTATAACAGAAATTATTCTGGCATGGAAGCCAATGTAACATTACATTTAATAACATATGCAATGGAAACATTCAAGTACAGGACCAATGATGCCAATGTGACATTACTTTTTAAACATATGCAGTGGAACACATTTCTACAGAACCAACTATGACAGAAATCATTCTGGCATGGAAGCATTTCAGTACAGGACAACTGATGCCAATGTGGCATTACTCTTAACAACATATGCAGTGGAACACATTTCAACAGAACCATTCTGCTTACCCAGATTTCTTGACCAGCTGGTCTTGCATTTTAGGGTGCCACAGTTGATCACTTGGTTGAGCATTGGATTAATAATAAAAGGCTTGTAGGTTTGACACCTTCCCTGACCAAACCAGGTCAGTTACCTTGTCCTTTGCAGATGTGTCAAAAGGTCGTAGAAGATATACCTTTGGCAAAAAAAGTAATAGTTTTCTATTCATTCTCAGGGGTAACATAGAAACAACAATTTTGTTTTACTGTTCTTTTCTATCACATAACTCCAACATCATTTTTCATACTCAGCAGACACAGATATACAATATGGTAAAGATCTTGTTTTTATATTATAGGTATGAATATTCAGAAAATCAGGGTTCCTACCACTTAGTAACACTGCTTATCTTACCATGAGACTATGTTTTATCCACAGGGTAAAGCTACTCCAGTGAAAGGTATGAAGGACCTGGTGATGTACACCTACACATCGGGCACTAGGGCTGCTGTTGTCCTTGAAAATAAGGTATGGGCAAACAACATGGATCAAAATTTCAAACGTACTTGACTTACTTTGTCATTGTCATTATTCATGTTCCAACTTTGTAAAGAATTTTATATTGATACCAAATTCCAATATTGTAAAGTAGTGAAAATTACCTTTTCCCGCAAAGTAGAAAGTCCTCATTTTCTTTGACCTCTCATTCCATCTCTTACTTGCTGTGTCTGTCATTCTCTGTCATTTACACTATCTCTCCATATTTCAGCTTCTCTCTCTCTCTCTCTCTCTCTCTCTCTCTCTCTCTCTCTCTCTCTCTCTCTCACACACACACATACATACATGCATACGTATGTGTG
This sequence comes from Unio pictorum, assembly GCA_030141615.1. NCBI lineage: Eukaryota > Metazoa > Mollusca > Bivalvia > Unionida > Unionidae > Unio > Unio pictorum. Next base: position 19,584,401 of record JARLTB010000107.1, read on the forward strand.
TGTGTGTGTGTGTATGTATATATATATATATATATATATATATATATATATATATATATATATATATATATATATATACACCGCTCCCTCGATAACTCACGCACAACGGGGTCCAAAAACATTGACCGCACTATAAGCGAGGGCGCGAGTTACCGAGGGAACTATAAAAAAAACTAATAAAGTGATGGGAGATCGACAGAGGCAAAAGGGGGGGGGTGCATTGTTAAATACTCGTTTTATAATCGTGCTGAAAATAACTCAATAAATATTTCTTTATAAAGGTGTTGTTCGTTTTTCTTTATAAATTACCTTTAATTTCTTGAAAAAATATCTTGAAAAGATCGTAAAAACAAACATTATTCCACGAGGTATCAATATTCTTAACATGTGTATCGCTAAACACATTGTGTATTACGTCACTGCTTTTTGTGTTGATTTGGATACATTCTAGTTTTATTGTTTGTTCAAAATGAATCAAGATTTATTTTATCAAAAAAGATAACATTCATATCGAAAAACGATAACGTCGAAACTTGTGTTGATCTAAAACATAAAATGCTGCTATCACTAAATAGATACATAGATAGATTGATTAGATAGATAGATAGAGTAAAATGTAAAAAAAAAATTACAAAGATAAAACCATTACCAACCATGAATTTAATGGGTCTAAACGTCAGACATGTAAAAAAAAATATATATAAAAATATTTAAATCATCCGATAGCATAGACCAGCCTCATCACAATTATAAACTTGGTCGTCTGTATATCCATCACGGGTCAGTATCTCTCGGAGTTGGTTGGGATAACTAGATGAGGCCGCCTGATTTGCTGAGCGTATCTCTCCCGACAAAGAATTTTGTTTTATTCCATGTCGGCGCTGGAATCTCCAAAGCCATCCATGGCTTGCCATGAAATCTGATTCAGTATCCATAGTTTTTGCCATTTTCTCTGCCTGGACCTTGAGAATTGTTCTCGAAATCTGAACACTTTGTTCACGTTGTTGTGTGAACCAGGTGTACACAGCATCATCTAATTCTGTGTCGTTTGCAGTGCGTGCCCGTTTCCGTTTAAATCCATCATCAGAATCAACTTCATGCAAATAATCCCGAAATTTCTGCTCATCCTTGAGCCAACCTCTGAGTGTCGACTCGGCAAGTTTAAGTTCACTACAAACTTTTGATCTTGATTCACCATTACGAACCCTCTCTATGACAGTAATCTTTTCATTCACCGAGTACGCCTTTCGCTTGATTCCCTTGCTCTCCATGATCCCATTTACAAATGATTAGGATAAATTACTGATTAATATATACTTTAATGACAATAAGTACATACTATTTGAAACCATGTTCGATTGGTCCAACTAATTTGATTGATGTTGAGACACGATATTGACCACAAGAGTTTTTATGCATGTAGGATTTGCATTCCATTGAACTTTTGTATTGTACGTCTTTTACCTGATTTGATACAAAAGACCGCCTTATAAAACAAAGCAGGTCTATTTTAATTGAGTTTTACAATGCAACAAACACTTCCCCAAGTCGTCGATCAAAACGAAGCCGGCATTTAATTAGGTTCTCACAGATGTGCTCGCGGGCATCGATGTGACGGTCAATTGACTCTTTTCATGTTTGAATAGAAGAGAACATGCAACGATTATACTGCTTACATTGCAACACAATGAAAAGATTAAAACACTAATTTCCCCTATACATATACAGTATTATTATTTACAGTGAACTGAGAAAATATTTTTCCTGATAAAATCTAACAAGATATGCGATTCCTTATTAAAACCTGAAAATTTCACAATGTTGATTCTAACTTTTCGGGCACTAACCGTCATTTTCGACGATAAAACGGGCGATATATCAAGGTTTCATTCACCAGTTCTGATCACGATTTTCTTCATTTTTAAAAAATATTTTCTTTAAAAAAAACGGGATCCACGCCGGACACCGCGTTATAAGCGGGTTCGCGAGTTATCAGGGCGCGAGTTATCAAGGGAGTGGTGTATATATATATATATATATATACACAGTGCTATAATGCACTCTGCTATGATGCAAATTCGGATATAACACGGTCGTGGCATGGCTTCTGAAATTTCGTATATTTATTCACACATGAAAAAATATTTTTGGTTTCAGAGTTTATTATCATTATGGGAAGAGATCGCATAAGAATTTGAATTTAATATGATCTTGGCATAGTTCCTGCAATTTTGATTACATGTACAGTGTATGTGTATTTTTCTTTTTTGAAGTACGAGGAATACTGTGTAAAACGTTTATTATCATTTTGGGGAAGAGTTCTAGTATGAACTCGAATATAATACGAATATAATAGCATCTGAAATTTAACAATTTCACTAGATTCGTCAAGTGTTATGCCAAAATAAACATTATTGGAGATGTTACTTGTTACTGATCCATGAGTAAAGCCAGACAGTCGTCTTTGTGACTGTCTTCAATTAATTCTGTATACAATCGTTGCACAAACAATAACCGACCTGTTTTTTTTTTTCGCTGCATACATATACACAAGCAAGTAAAAAGTACGAAAAATAAAGTGCAAATGTATATTCGAGGATCACGTAGGGCTTCGCCAATGTTGCAAGTTGTGATTTTATTTTCCTTACTGGTGGCAAAATATACCATCTGGCGACTTTCTTTTAATTGGCGACATTGTTGGCTGTTTAAACTTGTATATACAACCATTGGTTTGGAGTGGAAAAATTCAGAGGCCCCATGAAAGGCAACCGCAAACTTCATATAAAATGCACTGAAATGTATCTATTGTTACATAAACAATTTCTTTGTCTATACTGACAAACCATCTTAACAGTGTATTGTTACATCATAATCTGCTTATGCTGACATCAAGCATGAGTACGGTATGTTTTGAGATATCTGCTTGTTGACATTTCTGGTAGCGGAGATCAAGCGGACGAGGCATTGTCTCATCATCTATCATTGTTGGATTTTAGGCTGCTTGGTAGTAATTAATATATTTACTTAGACTGATATTTGTATGTGGATGGTAGGTATAATTCCTCTTCTTTCCATTCAGAATTAAATCCTTCAGAACACCCACATTTTTTGTAGTAATCTTTGTAATCAGATCAGAGCACATGCATCTCTATCATATGTTGACCCTTTCTTTGTTTTTCCACTGAATTCAGATCAGTATGACCTGTGAAAAAATTATTGAATATTTTAAAGGTGTGTGTGTGCATATTTTTGATGGAATCACTTGTATTGTGGATTCAATGTATATGATGAGGTTCATAGGCGAGTACACGGTGTTGATACTCTATTCATGCTATACATTAGACATGTATTTATAAACAGTATTCGCGTATATGTACCAATTCGTGGTTCTCTAAATAAAGTAAACTATTATATGTATTCACTAAAGGTGTATTTCTCCTTTAATATGTATCAATTTAAGATAGTAACTGTGCCGATGTAGACATATTTTACCACCCGCATTTATTACCTATCACACACACACACACACACCGCAATTTTTTGATTTACATGCATCATTTTCTTCAGCTAACTGACTTGGTTGCTTATAACACGTTTCGGTCTATAACGTGGTCAGATTAAGTGGATATATATATATATATATATATATATATATATATATATATATATATATATATATATATATATATATATATATATATATTTAAAATTATCTGGCTGATGAAAAGCATCTCTTTGAAAATGCAAGGCTTCATCAATATTAGAAAACAATTTAAATGTAATAATAACCATGGTTTTACTGTTAATGAGCAAAGAATGTTTTCTACCATATATTGAAGTAAACCGTGAATATGCTTGGTTTCTAATAGTTTGATTGGATCTTCTTGTTGCAGTCCCGCAGTACAGTGAGGATGAAGGTAGACTGCAGTAAGAGTAAGAACTGTGTTAGCCATAGAGAGAACATGGATTATATAATGGACCTTTCCTCTCATTCCACAATGGCAAGTATATACCCGTATAAAATCAGAGATTTTTTAATAATAAAATTAGCTAAGGCCCTCCTAGCAAAATCTTATAGTACCATATTTCTGCAAAGATAATTCATGCTTGATATTAGGCTAACCCTCATGTGTACCATATTTTAGCAAATATTTACTTGGGATATTTTCTTTTATGTTAATAAACCTACCCCCTAGAGTTTACAAAGAGAAATACTATAATCATGTCTGTCTGCCCATGAAGCAACAATTTTGTTTGCACAAGATTTTAAAGGAAGTTGTTGGATTTTAACCAAATTTGGTATAAAGCTTTCTGCTGATAAGACCTCAAACAAGAGTTCAATTTTCTTTTTTTATGGCCTCCGACTAACCATCCTTCTTTCTTTTTTATAGCTTTAATTTACCAAGACTTGATGGATTTTAAGGAGATTTTGTATGCAGCACCTTATTGACAAGGTCATTAATCCTCCTGACCTTGCTTTCTGCAGCATAAATTTGCCAAAGTTTGTTGGATTTCAACCAAATTATGAACGTAACTTTATGTTGATAAGACCTTTCCTACTAACCACTCCGGTAACCTAGTGGTTAGAGTGTCCACCGCGGAAGCAGGAGGTTATGGGTTTGATCCCCAGCCGAGTCATATCAAAGACTTACAAAAATGGTACTAACAGCTGCCTTGCTTAACGTTCATCACGAAGAGGTTAGTGTTAGGACTGATTGGCCTGGTGTCAGGATAATGTGACTGGGTAGGACATCATGCTACATGTCTGTGGCATGATGCCCCAGTGCTAGACATCACTATAAACTGCCTCAATGCAGACATCATAGCAGTATGACTGAAAAATTGTTCAAGCTACGTTAAAAATCCTAATCAAACAAGAAAGACCTTTCCTGAGATCAAGTTCCAATGTTCCATACCATCATTTATAAGAATTATGTCTTGTGATTGTTAGTCCTCTTGATTGGGATTTCAATTGTATAAATTTGCAGACATTTGCACTTCACACAGACTGGTTTGGGGCATAATATTAATAAGCAAACTCGGTGATATCCCAAGTGACATTTAATGTGTATCTGTCGCTGGACAGGTTTGTGTCTCAAACAGTCAGGATAATTGGAGGATAGAATCATGTCCAGTTTGGAGGGGCTCTCTAGGGCAGAGGGAGATGATTCATAAGTTGTTTGGATGCCAGGATTGTTTACATCTTCCAGTACTTCAGTGACTGATTGATGCACAACATCCTCAGACATTCCTTTCTGAGCGATTTGTCTCTCTATCAGGAGTAGGTGACTTAACTTGGCCTAATCCCCAAATATGAAAAGGCAGAGCTTGTTCTTTTTGAGACTTTTATCTTTAGATGATGAATTCCCCCCCCCCCCAATCAAGGAATAGTCATTTTCCTTGCAACCGAATTGCACAAATATTTCCTTTCTTAGTGAGACTTGATGAGAAAACTTTGTTGTCTACTCATCTGTACCTTTGTCTCCTGTGGACTCAGAATGCAGCAGCAGACTTTCTTTCCTTAGGAAGTCTTTATACTTGGTTTCTCCAGCTCTGACTTCTATTAAACTAGTGACCTCACAATGACGCCTTGTCTACTTGGACCCCCTTATGATTCAGATTTATCACTATCAGAGTTGGTGGAAAAATCAGGACATACTTTTGACCTGAGTTCCAATTCATGCTAAGAAACTTCACTCAATCCTTGACATTGATGTTTCAAATTCCAGCTTTCACCTTGAACCCTACAGAACCTAAGGTCTGAGGAACAGGTTTATGTTCAGATCAACAATCTGTGGTCACTTAAGAGATGTATCAGCTGCATGAGACTTAGCTGCATCATGATGGCTACAGACAACACTTTTATTGTAACAAGCCTCAGATATTAAGGGCACACTCAGGCCCCTCTTTTCTACTTGGAAATCTGGTATCTCCCTTAACAAACAAGCTTTGGAAGAAAATCCCATTCATAGTCAGCCACATTTGGGGCAAGAGGAATATTTTGGCAACTTTTAAAATAATCCCTCATACTCATCATAGAGTCAGCACTGCCAAGTCATAACTCATCATGATGTTGTACCTGTGTCAGACCCAACTCTTTTTTCAGAACTGATGATGTATTTTAAGCTCCATAGGCCAATATCTCATTCATTAAAATTCAATACCTTTGTTGTGCCCTTTTGGTTGTTATGTAAAATTCTTTGTGTACCTTTGAATGAAGCTTTCTTTGATAACCTTGCCTGTAAGACTGTCTTCCTCTTTTCTTTAATGCACAAGAATTAGTGAAATTTATGCTTTGTAAGTGGAAATGGGCTGTGCACATTTCAGTTGTAACTGATTTGGTATTTCTTTTAGCCATGTTTCTAGTCAAAATTCATCTTCCTTTAGTAACACCTGTTTCCATTAAAATTGCCAGTGTCAGTTATGCCAATGCTTGGGATGAGCAATATATATTCCTTTACAGTTCTACCTAAATCACAGAGAACAGATATTATGGTAACCATCCTCTTTTCCTCTAAAAGAAACTTCTGCAATTTTGGTCACCACCATACTCAAGGTGGATTCTTTTATCATTAAAATAGCATTGCAATCTCACACTGGGAAAGAAATCTGTTCCATGAAAACCAAAACCCATGAGGTCAAGGCTATTTCTGCTTATTGAACTTTTTAAATCATTTCTCTTTGGATGGCATCATGAAAGCAATTTTCTTGCCATTGTTATTTTACCATTTGATCATTGGTGATCAAGAGAAAGGTTATTTATGCTTCGAGTCTAATTGTGTCAGTCAAAAATGCTGTGAAGTTGTCCACTAGGTTGCAGTGGAACATATCACTAACAAAACAGTCACTGGTTAAGTTCACTTGACCCTTTATCTTACACCATCAGCCTCCAACCAGGCTGACAAATTCAGAAATGCAGAATTTTTTTATAGTTTAACGCCATTTTTCAGCACAATATAAATGCAGAAATAGCAGGCATTATGTCATTACTATTAAAATTTTGGTTTTGGGGGAAAGATATGTAAAACTATTTTAATTATGTAATACCTGATGATTTATTGTTTAATTTCCTCTTCCTTTTCTGCTCTGATGACCTTCAGTCTCTATACAAATCAAAGAAGGCTGATCTGATTTTCAGAAATGGAGTAATGTATTAGACTGGCATCATATTGTTTTTTTTAATTCTAAACCTTCACTTGCATCCTAGCCAGGAAAAGATATCACAATACATTAATTATCAAAAAAATTAAATTAGTTTTCCTCCTCTAAAAGCTACATTTCTGCAATGCAACTTGACTGAAGAATTTTGGATTTGAACCAGATTTAGCACACACTTTAAATCTGATATACCCTTGAATTAGCCAAATTTCCATTATTCCTTGATATCATGCACAAGGGTTATAGCCCTTAATTGCCTGTTCTCCCAACTATGTTCACCACAGCATTACTTTACCTTGCACTGTTTGACTTCAACCAGATTGACACAGAGCTTTGTGTTGATGAAACCTTGAAATGAATTTGATTTCCATTCTTCTACATTATCGTTTAGAAGACTTGTAGCCCCTGAAACTTGGTTCTTAAGACTTCTGTATGATTATTTTACCAAGGATTGTTCAGTTTCAAACAGATTTAATTGAGTTAGATTTAGAGCATTCTGTCATTCTTTGGAGGAATTATGGTCATTATTTGAACCAAGGATTGTTCAATTTCAAACAGATTTAATCGAGTTAGATTTAGAGCATTCTATGTCATACTTTGGAGAAATTATGGTCATTATTTGAACATTTTCACAACACTTTTGCTGTTTAAGGTCCTGCCAAGCGACTTGTAGATAGCAGGACCATTTGCAATGCATCTGTCAATAATAGTTCTAGCTCCACCTTGTTTGAAGTATGTGAAATTGTTATATCAGATGGGTGGAGACTATTTACGTTGATGAAACAGACTCAGTAAGAATTAGGATAATGTAGGAAAAGACAGCGCAGTACACACTTATATCAGCATCAGCAGCATTTGGACATCAAGCAGAATTAAAATTTTTGCATCATTACCAAATTTGGTGAAAATCCTGCAGATTCACATTGTCATGTAAATTTACAGAATTCCTAGTGATACAGAAGCTGCAGATTAAATGTCACAGTGACATTTGGTCACCCATCTTGGACATATGTGATTTGTTGAAAAGACAAGTTTCTATGCAGATAAGGACAGTGAGTAATGAAGAATGGACAGAAGGTCCCATTGCAAGTTCTTCTTGAGCCTACATTGTATACAGGACAAATTAAATTGGCACATTTTTTAAATTTTAAACCCTTTACCATTCTTTGGGATTTTTTATTACAATCATAGTTAAAGTTTTCAAATTGGAAGTTTTCATAATAAGGTAATGGTTCAGATATTTATCTAACTTGCAACAGCATGGTGAGTCATAGGTATGACTTTTCCACTGCATCCAAATGCATCACTATTATTATGATTCAGTGATTAAGTTTGTGAAAGTCATAGGTATGACTTTTCCACTTCGTCCAAATGCAACAGTGATTAAGTTTGTGAAAGTCATAGGTATGACTTTTCCACTGCGTCTAAATGCATCACTATTATTATGATTCAGTGATTAAGTTTGTGAAAGTCATAGGTATGACTTTTCCATTGCGTCTAAATGCATCACTATTATTATGATTCAGTGATTAAGTTTGTGAAAGCTATAGGTATGACTTTTCCATTGCATCTAAATGCATCACTATTATTATGATTCAGTGATTAAGTTTGTGAAAGTCATAGGTATGACTTTTCCATTGCGTCTAAATGCATCACTATTATTATGATTCAGTGATTAAGTTTGTGAAAGTCATAGGTATGACTTTTCCATTGCGTCTAAATGCATCACTATTATTATGATTCAGTGATTAAGTTTGTGAAAGTCATAGGTATGACATTTCCACTTCGTCCAAATGCAACAGTGATTAAGTTTGTGAAAGTCATAGGTATGACATTTCCACTGCGTCCAAATGCAGCACCAGTAATATGATTCAGTGAATAAGTTTGTGAAAGTCATAAGTATCACATTTCCACTGTGTCCAAATGCAGCACTAGTATTATGATCCAGTGATTAAGTTTGTGGAAGTCAAATAAAGGGGTTGGGTGGAGGAATACATTCTTGCATGGATTACAGGTGACACACAGCATTCAATCAAAGTTTTCTCCTTTCATACATGACCAACTTTTTCATAGCTTTAAAGGTTTAAAATCACATTTCATTACTCTGATCAATTTTTTTTCTCCAGGTTGCCCATCATATTCTTCCAGAAGATGATTCTGCTGAATTGGTATTGCAGTGCACAGAAACCGTGTTGAAGTAGCTGGAACACATTTCCTTCTTTCAGTATAGTTTCTTGGTAGATATCAATCCATATGACATTGTATAGATATAAACTAGTTATCAGAATAGATTTTCACATCTGTTTATTGAATATGTATGGATTTTTATAAGTAGCTAAGAATCAGGTATAGACTTTTATAACTAGTTATGGATTTTTATAGCTAGTTAACCAAGAAATAAATTTATGCATCTTTGCAGATAGTTACTCTTAGGTAAGTTTTTTTTATATAGGACCAAAACATGCCCATTATATCTCACAGAAGTGCAATGAATGAGTCACATTTGGCTTGAATGAGAGAAGGAAAATTTATTGTTAAGAGTTAAGCAATTTAATCTAACTGGTTCAAACTACAGACATAATTTATTATCATATTTCTGAAATATAATATTTTTGTGACATGTACATGTCATAATTGGAAATATGATCAGTGTGTCTAATAATAAACAAACAGCACTTGTTTTACCTTGTGCATGCCATCTAGAGATTAGACAAAGGTAGATAACCTTTCATGATTTATTATACAGTAATTGCAAGGAAGGATATTAGGTCCACATGGAAATCATGTTCTTTTTGTATGAGTGAAACTTAAACTGGATTGAATAAAATCTGTTCAATTTTGGCTTAAGGAATTGCTAGAAGAACCCTAACAAAGTATCTGCTTTCATTTAGATAACTATATATATTGTATGTAGTACAAGTTTGAATCTATTAATTTCTATCATAATGTTTATTGTTATTATGTAGTATAAGTTTGAGTCTAAAAATCTCTGTACTTTTATTAATTTATTATGAAGTTAACCATGATTCTGTATTTAATTCCGTCCAGGGGTAGAATTATTTGAAATATTGTGCATGGAAAGATACTTTTGAAGAATTTTCATCTAAGAAAACCTTATTATTCATGAACATTTCTTGGAAATTCTCACATGGAACTTGAAAACATATATACTTTATCCTGTGTATTCAGCAAAAATAAATTGATACTATTTTCTTATCACAAAGTTTATCCTGACATCATTATTTGAATTCTGCATCCAATATTTCTTTAGTCTGAAGCTATGAATTAAAAAAACTTTCTAGAGTTTATTTAAGCAAAGACTTTTTATCCAACATTTAAATTGTTATAACTATTTTGATAGGTTGTTTTACTTCATTTAATAAAAAATATTATTTTTAACTTTTAGCTATTATCTTGAAGCTTCTATTTTAAATTTAAAACATTGATGAGAATCAAAAATTTCTATCCTTGAAAGATCTGTGCTTTCAGAGCAAAAAATAAGTTCAGAGGTGATATCCTTTAAAACAAATATCTATAAAAGAAAAATATACAATGGATTAATTACAGAAGAAATATATTTCTTAGTCTCACCTCATCAATGATCACAATGATACATAAGGGCTGTACCTTATGCTGATTTTTTTTAATGAAAGTTAAAATAAAGGAAGCTGATAGATGCAGTATGTAATTATTTTTACTTCTCACACAAAATGGAATTTTTTCAGTTACGCTTAAGTATACTTTGGTAGAACTCTGTACTTTTGCCATCAGTACTTGCATGCACTGAAGCAATCAAGCTTTGTACAATTGTAAATTTTTTTAGAAAGCTGTATTATTCTAAATTTATAATCAGATATGAATCATTAAGTTGATTTTTATGTATTTGCACACATTGATGATCATTATTGTCATGGCAGAAAATACATCATGAATTCAAGAATATTGTTTTGTTTTGTCTTTGTTTAGCTCTACTTGTCATAAGTTTGAAGGTCTTGCCCATTTTATGTCTGTCCATTATGACAAGTTCGTTATCTCTGCTTCTTCTGTGCTACTTGTAGGATTGCCATCAAACTTATTCACACAGACAATCATCCCAAATTCTTAGTTGGTCCTAAATGAAAATCATGCTGTTCAGATATCTAATATGGCTGTTGGAGCAGCCATCGTGAAAATCTTGTTGAATTAACAAAATGAATTATGAAGTAATGTTAAGCATAAATTATATGACTTTAAAAAATCCACTGGCAACCTCATTCATTAAAATGTTGCAGTACTTTTTTTTCATTGACTCATACTCTGATGGTGGTAGTGGAAGCTTCTCAATCACCATTCTGACGTCTTCATCAAGTACACGGTTGCCTTTCATGATCACACTGACAGTTTCTCCAATTTTTCACATTTCTTCTTGGATTCCAGTAATCATCTGGCAATCTGGCAATCATCCAGGAGCAACCACGGTTGCCTTTGTGTATTCCTTGACATCTTTGATGCATCTATCAACACGGCTAGGACCTTCTTCTGTTCCTACCATCTCTTTTATTGGTTTGATGATAACTGCTAACGTTTTCAAAGCACTATGCAAGATCTTTCCATGCAGTCTGTTGTGACTGTAATATATCTTTAACATGTTTTCGGCTGGCTATAATATGAATGAATCCCAGGTGTTCATGGGCACTTTTTACCATCACTTACCATACACTGCTGTGGTATCACTCGCAGGTTTTAATATTATATTTATTGTAGTCATTTAAACTGTCACATGGGACACATTGTGCCCAAATTTGCTTGATTCTTAGACATGCACATCCACTTAAATGGACTGTGAGGACACTTTACATATTCCAAAACTCTTTCATGATTGGTCAGCCTCACACTAAGTCTAATGAATGTTTGTAAGGCCATGCAAGTCAATGGGTTTTAACCCATTTGTGGATGTGGTTTGATTATTCAGCAGTTCTCCAACTGATGGAAGTCGTGTAACCCACTCATGAGATCGCTCTTTATGATTAATCAACAATTACTGAACTTACTAGTGTCTGAATAAATGTTCTGCAAGTGTATGGTTAAATCGTTCCACAGTAGCTTGATGACCATGTATATTAATATACCCAACCTAATGTTTTGTTAACAACGTAGCAACGACTTTGAGAAGTTCATTGCTGGATCCACGGACATGAGCCATGGTCAAAATTGTGGTCTGTATGTGTAAATACGTTTTATCACATCCACAACACTCACTAAATCTTTAGGCATCAATGACTTGATTTCATTGCACCTGCTGGTGACATCTACAATGATTAATAAATACTTGTATGTGTGTAGATGACTTTATCATTCATGCACCTACCTGATCATATGAGAGAAACGAAAGATCTGCCTGATGAACTTCATTGTGCATTTTCACATCAAACCAACCATAGGAGATCTTCCTTGGCGGGGGTATGTAAATTTGCCAGTTTTTGTTTAGCCAACCATGTTCGAACAAACCCGTGGGCAACCTTTGCTGTACTGGCTAACTTTTCAACAGCAGGTTCACTCTTCCAATATCCATGCAGACTGTAGTATATCGTGACTAGTTTAGTTATATCAGTGTGCTTTATCAGCAATGATCGGATCGTAAGATCTATCGGAGGCTTTGTTTCCCAGAGAAATCGTAGTTCATACCTCATTGATAATCCATTTGGTGGTTCATTCTCCGAGTGTTGGATTAATAGCGTTCAAGTCATGGATGAGATCTATATCAGTATGATTGCGTGCACAGATAGCACTTGATGCTTTGTACGTGAGATCATGTTGGTAACCTACAGCATCGACACTATTTCTCTGTGCTTCTCCATCCTTTGATTAGTTGTTAGAATCAAATCTTATATCCAGCCGTGTTTCAGGCCTGCAGTAATTGTATCTGGATATTTGTTTTTCACCATGGTATTCATTTCATAATATTGCTGGTAGTTTTGTTAATGCAACAGCGATATCAATGCCGATTTCTCTTTAGACCCATGCTTGCATCCATTAGGTCCGACAAAAATAACCTTTCTTGCTCCAAACAACGGCTCTACCATTGCATTTTTAATCTACTTTGAATTAGTGGTATGGGTTTTCTTGCGATATTGCACACATTACGAAGGCATGATTGTGTCGTGCAAAAAGTGATATTCAGCATAGCATCATTAAAATAGCAGATATCACCATGATTGGTATTTCTACGAAGCAAAAATCCCACCCAAAGACAGTGACATATTTCCAAACTCAGTTATCAACTTAATCATTGGTGAAGCTGGATATGTAAAAACTCAACTGTTGTTAAATCTGATCATGAGGTGGTTAATGGAGGGGAGGGGCGTCTGTATGTGATTGCGCCACCAGTGGACGATCAACTATGATATACTCGTGGATTTTACGAAACGCTTCAGACATCGTCAAGAAGCTAGTCTTCTACCATGAATTTATTTTCTACAACTGATGATGTACCTACCGTTGATGACCTTGACCCAAGCACAAATAGTGTTGTGTACATGCTTGAACATTAAAACAACACCGCAAGAATATGTTCACAAGGCAAACCTAAACGTCACATTTTAAAAGCGCGCGAATTTGAATCATGCTTCTTCATCTTAACTGGAAATAAAGGTAGACGGGATAAAATGTCAATATTAATAAATTATCAGTGGCATCTTTGTCTTTCACCAGTATATAACACTTCATTAAAACAGACACTGTTGTTTACAATTTTTCATATTTACAGTCCAATTCATCAGAAATCGCCAGTGATGAATTTCAGTTTTAAGGACTCGACGTCTGCTCTCAAGCATAATTAACCGTCTTTGGCATTTGTTATGTATCTGATGGATTCTGAACGAGCTGAAGAAGTTGCACAATTTGCCAGTTTGGTGTTAAATTCGCTGACCAATGTTACTAACATTAATAGTGATTGTGTTCCACTTTGTTGATGAATAGCTGCTTCAAATTATGGCATTAAAATGCCCTCGTATACAATGAAATATGATGTTCTCTTAACGGTTTAACAGAAATCAACCAATGTGACCACACTGATGTACTAATGTCAACACGAAGTCAGCTTTGAACCATTGCATCAGCATGTGAAAACACAATGTCGATGACATTTTGGATAAAGACGAGAACGATTGTTATTCAATGGCGTAATCAGGATAGTTTTATAGAAATGTAATGCCAGGCTAAACAAACGCACAATCGCCGGAGATTTAAATATTCAATCCGATGTAACAATTGACCCGTTTTAAGAAAAGGGACTTTCAAACGCTTGTGACCAGTGCAGTCTATTCAGGATCTACACTTTCTGATTCGCAGGTCAAGCCCGGAATAAAATGCAAGATTAAATATGCTAATCTGGATCACTGGAAACCCAATTCGTTTTCAAAATCGGTCCAAGAATATTTTGCAAACCACCATATATTCTGCAAAAATCGCTGCCATCATTAATTTAAAAAATGTGTTCAAATGAAATGAAATAACTTTCATACAAGAAAAGAAAAACGTATTTAGTCAGTTCTAAAGGATAAGTATAAAAAGAACATTAATTTAAAGCATCTTTAAAAACTTATTAATAAATGTAATAAACAAAACCTGATCTGTGCAGTAACCGCGTAACTTTTTCGACGGATTCTTTTTACTCCAATGCACTTCAATATACTATAATAATCGTACAAATTGTAATATGGTCCAAAATATCATTGTTTTTTTTTACATTTTGTGAAACGTATATTTTATCGTATGAATAAATAAAAATCTATTTTATTTATAAGACAAAATAATGTTTGTTACAAGTAAAATAAAAAAGACCCAAACAAATGTTTCCTTTTTGAAAAGTATAAGCATATACTTTTATGAAGTCATTCTAGAAAATTGTTATTGCTACCTTGCACATTACTATCCAAAAAATACCTCAATTTATGGCTTCCTCAATCTGCAGAATGAAACGGCGTTTGCAATAGATTTAACACGTACTAGTTTTGAGAAGTTAAAAATATATGCAGATTTTTTTTATTCCGACATAATGGGCTCTTACTCTGCAAATCAAAAACATACAAAGTATTTACTTATGGCGTTCTTATTATATTGAAAGCAAGCATCTCTATGTGTAGTCATGAAATCATATTAATCTTTGACATAAATTAAAACAAATAGCTTTTACTTCATTAATATTACATGTTTATAATTGTTTTTCTTCTTTTAAGTCAATCATATCACAGAAAATTATGTACATTTCTACATTAATTGATATCCTTTACTTTAATCTTTCTTCTTTTTACGCGTTTTCTTCTTTAAAAAAATTTACTTTCAAGTAAATTATTTTTTTAATTGTATAAACGCATGGTATAGATAATTATAGTAAAAAAAATCCATTTTACATTATGGATATTTTTGCAAGATTTATCCGGAAAGCTTCAGTAATTTATAACAGACGTGATCACGTGAAGGAATGACGAAACGAAACACAACAACAACACGGACATTTACTATCGAAACCATAAAAGAGTCGTGAAATAACATATTTTCAAGTAAAATACATCCACAAACATCCAAAAATGAATTATGTTTTGTACCCAGGAACGTCATTTCAACTTTTTCGGGGGAGGGGGGAGGGGGACTCAAAACTTACTTTGATTCGGTGGTTGAGTGGGGCAACGAATATAGGCTACATCAGTTTTATAGCACATGCAAATTCGGGGGGTGGGGGGGGTCGCAAATGACACACACACACACACACACACACACACACACACACCTTACGTCCCTGTTTGGGTAATTTGATAATTTTCATCATTATTGTAGTATATTGGAGTAAAAAGACCACCTCCATGAGCATTGTTGTTCAATTTCAAAAGGGTCAGATCTTTGGTATTTGAAATCCAGAAATCCAATATTGAAAAACCATGTCATCCTGCGCACATTTTAAAGCGATATTTAGAGAGCGAGGACGACTTTTTTTTATAACTTTGAAATTTGCTTATGAGGGATTTGGACGAATCATAAATTATTTTAATCAAACTGCACAACATAAACGTTTTAAATGACGGTTATAACTATCATAAACATAAGTATTTGACACGTATCATTGAGAAACAATCGTAATAATTAAACGCTACGTTTTATCATATTCAGTCCGAATTTTAATCGCACGATTTAATCTGTTAATACGAATAGATTTTTTTCTACTCTTTGGGAATTGAAAAGAATCAGTTGTGTATTCTTTTTAAAACTGCCAAATATAAATGCTTTAAAAGTTGGCTTTGTCATTAAAGATAATTTGTTAAGTACAATGTATCAATAAAATAACAATCGACATAGTTTAAAAAATCTTTTACATATGCATATTCACAATTTTAATTGTACGATTGAATATCCTGTTTTAAATAAATACTTGTCCAAACTAAATGTAATTGTAGCCTTTACAAATTGTGGTGATGATAATCGGCCCCCTGACCGTTGTGGGTCCACTGAATTTTGTACTAGTTGTCCAACCCTATCCGCGGACCTGACTGCGGGCGATGTGATGCTTGGCATCACGGGACCCGAATTAGATCATTTTGGCGGAGCTCCTTGGATTTACGCTCGGAGACTTCTGATAGCACGTCATTTTGGACATAAACTTTTAAACAAGTTTTATATGATACTGAACTTAAAATTTTCTTCCATAGCTTTCAAATTACTTTCCCTCTATAGTTATGTTTTTTACAATTACCAAAGCAGAGCCCCTGTGAGTGCGGTCCAATCGGCCTCAGGCCGTTCCTGCTTTACATCAACCTCATCAATGTACGGCATGTATTTTAATTTGAAGAATGCTGAGATGTTTTGTTGGATGACGACTTGGAATAAGCAATTTCTGAAGAAACTGACGCGCAACATGATTTAATTCCAAACTGTTGTTCTCTTTCTCGAGAAGTTGCATGATCATGTTTTCTGCATGCTTTGAAGTCCAAAATACTGTTGAGATTCTCATCGGTGTTCATGCTTCGCACGATGTAAATATATCATTAAACGTATTAAAATTTTGATGATTTTGCAAGTTGATGTGTACTCATATATATATATATATATATATATATATATATATATATATATATATATATATATATGCAGTGTACTTGTGTGTGCTAAGTTTACCGTATGTATACAGTCTCGAAGCCTTACAAAATAATTTTACTCAGCAACCATTCAAATACAGTGTTGCTTTTATATATGGTTGGACCTATATATTTTGACTCAAATGAGCATCCCCGAATTACGTAGCCATTCATATTGCTTAAGTTTAGTATTTATTGGGTCCATCTATTTATTTCATGTTTGTTTTCAAATATTGTTTATTTTTTTTAATTTATCTTTTACATTTCGGCATATTTTGTTTTAAAACTTTGTATTTCAAATGTACGTTTATTTTAAATTTACATATTTAATACTATAATATATTTAAAATTTCGTTTATTCATTTTTCTTGCTTGATTTGTTTGTTTTATGAATCTAAAATCAAGTTAAATTTAACCATTAATATTGTTTATGTTTTTTTTATATTTACAAACGTCGCTCTTAATATGTTTCTGGAAAAGACTGAATCAAAACATTCCGGTCAAGAATGCTGCACAGTGTCGTAATTCAGTGTAAATGCTGCATTATCAGACGGTACCATCTATCACGGTGTGTTTCGCCCCTTATCCATGTAGCCAAACCGAATAATGGAAACGAACATCTTCTGCTATTTGATGTCTTTCAAGCTCTGTGTTGTTCGGGTTTCTTTCATAGGTTTCATGTCTTTCAAGCTCTATATATTTTGTTAGCTTTATTTCACGGGCTTCATCGTATCTCCCCTTCTAATGTACAGTCAACTCAACGATTACACGCTTCATCCTAGACTGATAAAATCACTATGACTGAGACATCTGGCTAATTTAATGAAAACCAATTTCTTAGCAAGTTTGACAAGTATATCACAACGTTCCTATTCGTTCATGAAATTACTCCCCTGTTGTGAGACATTACTAATTTCTCCCTCGTTGACACGGTTAAAAAAAACCTTGACCTGGCGATTGGTGCTGATCTATTTCTTCTTACTATTCCAGCACAACATGTCTGTTAGCTTGCAAATGACCCTTTCGTGCGTCGATATGTAATGGTCTTGCATTAGTGCAGTCAGGCTTGCTGACTTGATGTGCTCTAGGATACTTCTTATTACTACAGACAGTGGAGTACTAAGGGTAAATGTCGTCCGGGGAGACTATGATGACTCAAATGAGTTCTGGCGCCCGGGGTTTTGGCGCTTCTAGACCTTATGTGCCCCTGGCAAACCACCTCGTCCGCCCTTCCACCCTCCCTTTAGTACGCTACATATTACAGAGAGGACACGCAAGATTCTAAATGAGAAACATCAGTGCATTTTGTTGGAAACGGTAAAAGATCATGCATAGAACTCAGCAGAAACCGGATCGGGAGAGGCCCGTAATTTCAAATATCTGACGACGTCATCTTGTCTTTCTGGTAGAGACCACCTGGTCGATGCTTGTTGGCTTCCCAAATGGAGACTATATGATTGTCAATTCTCTTACTCTGCTTTCCATATCATGTCCTGTATAATTTACCTTCTCGTAGCTGTGTCGATTTTCTTCCAACGTTGTATGCAACAAGCTTCCCAGCCTTATCTTTCAGAGTAGGTTGTTCCCCACAATGTCCTTGTGCTAAAATCTACTTTCTACTGATTGAACTGCATGAGAAACTGGCCATATTCTATTAATCCAGTTTTCAATGCATGCAGCAGTGAACGTGTCCTGCGATTGCTTCAGCGTCATATGTACGCTTGATTTGGCCACCTTGAACTCTTCCTCCACTGATGTCAATGGTTTTTGGAATATTTCAGGCCTGGTGTAGAACCCAACTCCTATAAATGATGGTTTTACTCCATGCAATCTGCGCAGATATATGGTGACTGCTATCTCTAACCCGTCAATAGTTATCGTTGCTAGTTTGTATATTGACAGACCAGTCTGTTCTTGTTTTGAATTTCCCTGTCATTCCTGGTCTGTCAATAGTACGCATCCCACCTGGTTCTGTACTGTATCTAGAGGATACATTTTAAGCTCATGGTCATATTTTAATAAAAATTTAAACCAGTTATATATCATAATTAGAGATACCATAGCCATGGTTTCTGTCCTAGCCTAAAGGAAAACACTGTCCCTGTCATTCATGATCTGTCAATATTACACATCCCACCTGGTTCTTTGGCTGTACATTTTCTACAGGATACATTTTAAGCTAATGCTGATATTTTGATAAAACTCAAACCAGATGTATAGCAGAATTAGAGACACCGTAGCCATGGTTTCTGTTCACGCCTTAAGGTCACAGACCATGAAAACATGAATTAGTGATCTCAATCCATGTACAGGCATATAGGCATATAATGTGCGGTTAGGAACTTTAGTTAGTTAAAGCCTCGTGATTGTGTCAAATCTCTATGTCTTGTTACCATCTACAATATCAAAGATCAAAATTATTGACTCTGTTAAGATACTTCTGCGTGCTTTACCATCAACCCAGGTAATCCTGATGCGAAATTTTGGGTGCTCTGATAAAGTGCAACTTAATCATCTTTGTCATGGGATTTTCGTCAATTTTTGTTTATGGGGTTATATCAGTATCAGTCTGGTTCCCTGACTTCTCTCTGCTCCGTTACTCTTCCTCATAATGAAGAGTAACGGAGTGGAGAGAGGTCAGGGAACCAGACTATATCAGTATGGGTTTATTAATGCATGGAAGGGAGAGGTACGTTGAATATGACACAAACTTTGGTACCAATGAATTCTTCGCATGAATATACTTGTGAAATAGGCTACAGATATGATGAGTGTTCAAACTGCTTGGAGCTTCACAAAAAGTGAGATCTTAAACAAACACCATCATAATTATTCATTTATCATCTATCCTGCATGAACCTATGAAGTGACAGGATTTCAGTTTTCATAACAAACCAGATCCAAAATATACTTTGACATGTAAAGCAACAGCTATATTTGGTCAAGCATTATATGTATATTTTTCAGGCCATTTCTAATTTGTGACATCTTTCGTAGCAATCATTCACATTCCATAGTAATCGGGAAGGCAATACTATTTTCACTTCTCCCCAAACAAAAAACAATTTTAACCAAAGGATTGGAGTTAGCATGCCATAATCTAGAAAGAAAGAAAATGTCTTGATGACAGTAAACTGTGAAACATGTTTTTAACATCTTCAAAACCACTTCATTTAAAATTATCAAACTTTTTAAGACATGTGCATTGTGACATGCTCTAGTTAATGTTGTTTTGTATAACATCCGTAGCAACATGCATCTTTATCATGAACCACGCGGAAACCCGTTTTAATATATTTCAAACTGCTAAGGAACCGACCATTTATTTACAGAGGATAAGGGGCACCTTGGATTCACGTTCAAACCATCATTTGCTTAATCGTCTCAACATAGTTCATTCTTTTCAGCTCATATAATGGATATATAGTTTCCCATAAATTAGAGCGAGAAAGTTTTAAAGCTATCTGAGGACTAGAAATTTGTAGTTTGCAAGTAAAGTACTCCAGCCCTTCCTGAAGAAAATTAGTCAGTCCTTAAGTTAATGCAAAACAAGAATCTCGGAACCTAGTTTAATTTGCAAACTAATATTATTATTTTTATTGTGTTTTTTTTCTTCTTCTTCTTCATTGTAAGCCCAGTGACCCATACTTGTTTTTTTTCAGTAAGGTAGCGGTATATGGGACCTACTTGGTTCATCTCTGCGTGTGGGTCCATCTATATTTCTTGCCCATGCTAAAACTCCTATACAGCTTCACCTAAAAATATTAAATTTGCATTGTGGGTGAACTTGAAAGGAGTATGTGTTTATGTATAAATAAACTGATAGAAGGCTCGTCCTTTTATTCTTTATAAAATGGGGAGTGACCGAGAATAATATATTATAGCGTAAACTATCAATCAGTATCACATTGAGATGACCCCACGATCCCATTATACACAACTTACTTTATCAACTGTTCTAAAACTGCGTATTAAAACCCTTTTACTTTAAGAAGAGCGCATTACTATGGATATAAGCTATTTAATGCCATTGGCGACAACTGTAGATGATATTTTATTATCAGATAAATTAATGTGAAAGATCAAATCCAGTCTCATTCTTTTTGCGCTTTACATTAAGATAATTTGTCACGTTTTCATATTATTATTTAGTAGATCTCTATTTTTAAACAGAAAAGCCGTTTGTACGCCGAAGTTTAACGTGATTGTCATGTTTTTAGATTGAATGCATGCTTAAATTTCAAAACATTTTGACATTCCGAATGAAACAGAAAAGACTAAAAGCAAAGATAAATTTTCTAAATACATGTAGTAGTGTTCTATTAAGTCATTAACATCTAGCTGCAAAGAAGGTGGGAACCATTATACGTGAAGTGTCCAATGGCTTGTAGGCAGTATCAGCTTTGGCAAAGTAATGATGAATCGAGTACGCCCAAATGCACGAGAAACTTGCGCTGTGCAACCGGACCTATCACGTGCTGACTCCATATATACAAGTTGTTTTGAACGGTAGGACTGAAACTTGACAACAAAGCAAAACAGTTATAAGATGTACCTTCTTTTCAGTGCAGTACTACTTGTATCGGTTTTATCTTTTCGAATGATTCGTGCTGAAGGTAAGATGACTTTTGTGCGTCTAGTTTGTTGATTGTATTGCGATTAAACTTTTCATTCTATTGAGCCCTTCTGTGAAAGAAAAGAACTATTGTGCAGATCAACTCGTCTGTTTCAATGAAAGTCATAGTCATGATTTAAAAGAAATAAATATAGACAATGTTTGCAAACCATGACAATATACATAATGTTGCATCGTATATCTTTTGACCGTTGACACTACCTCTCCTTCGCCTGATGATGAATCTGAATCATCCGTAATCACTAGGGATGGACGGGTATGGACATTTTGACGGAGTCCTGGTACCAGACAGGGAACTACCCGGCCGGGCGGGCCAGGTACCGGTCAATATTTAATTATAATTAAATCAGTTTGATTAAAGATCATGCCCATAAGACCCCATTCTCTCATTCGGCGTTGATGCAGTTGAGGTTACAAGAAGAATAGACTATATTTCGCTGTTTATTGCTCGTGTTTTTTTTTGGGCCAGTACTATTTGACCATATTATTTGAAATCTATACAGCAGAAAATATACTGGCTGATTAGTTCTTACTGACAGTATTGCCAATAATAAATTACAGTAATTACAAAAAAGGACAAATAGTTAAGCATCTTCCACTAAAACAGACAATAATGTTTTAAAGTACGAGTCTCTGTGTTACTGCCTAAAAACTTTGGAGAAGAAAACTGTAACAAGTACATAATATTGGCATACATTGTTAACTGACACCTTTAAAACACGCAATTGTAAAGACGAGGTTGCTAAATCGTATCATCAATAACCACTATGGTCTGAATACATGATTACTATCGGGGGCATGAATACCTGACCACTGTGGTTGGAATACATGACCACTATGGCGAGAAAGTATGACCACAATAATGTG
The DNA here is from genome assembly GCA_030141615.1 of Unio pictorum. Taxonomy (NCBI): domain Eukaryota; kingdom Metazoa; phylum Mollusca; class Bivalvia; order Unionida; family Unionidae; genus Unio; species Unio pictorum. The sequence continues at coordinate 19,607,168 of JARLTB010000107.1, forward strand.
AATACATGACCAAGGTGTGAATCCATTTGTACATGCATTAAACGTGTATAATACCTTTGTGATGTGTGTGTGTGTGTGTGTGTGTGTGATTTGAATTTTAACGTAGCTTTAATAATTTTTAATTCACATACCATATCATAAGTGGGTCAGTTTATAGTGATGTCTAGCACTGGGGCAGGAGGGGGCAACCGGGAATATGTCCACGGGGCCCGGACCCGTAATGCCCGAGTTCGATCCCGCGAAGTCCCGCATCCAAGGCAACCACTTAGGACACCGCAGAGGTGGAAAATAACTTTGGAATGTTTGGGAATTTATGGAAATACAATTTTTTTTAAAGTAAAGTTTAAGAAACAATGAAAAAAATTATTTACAATTTATTTTAATATTCTTTCTTGTTATCAATTACCGCAATGCAGCGACTAGTAGTTGGAATTTAATTAATTACAATGTCTGGTTTGAAATGTGCTCATTAAAAAAATTATTGTATATACATTTTACAGAATTTAGCATTAGTTTAAAGAGTATAATATGGCTGATTAAATCTTGTGTCCGAATAATTTATTTGACGCTGAAGTCATTAACCATTAATTATTAGATTGCGTCATAAATTTATTATGTTGTTTACTTTGTTATAATTTTTCTAAACTAAATTGACAAGATGACTAATTTGTTGTTACACATGTTATCCCGTACTGTGGGTAGGGTAGCCGAAGTTGCCAAATAAATATATATCTACATTCTATCTTTAACTTAAATCATCGATTAAAAAGTGCAGTTTATTGCATATTTTTATTTATAGCAAATGATATAACCCGGAATTTGTAATATGTAGGATACCTTTGGCTTCCTATTTTTGATATTCAAACTAGCAACCTCAAGAGAAAACAAATATCTTTAACTAAACCCAACAATTTCTTAACTTGCTCTTCTTAAATACGACATGACTTCTTATACTGCAAATGTTTCAAAATCTACTTTGTAATAATGTCTTATTATTTTTTCAACTGTTGAACTTTTGAAGATTTTGCATGCATCTTTACAGACGTGGTGAAAATATAGCACACAGATCAGATATAGACTTTCCACCGAGTTTGTATGCTTATTGTGTAAATTGCCGTCGGGGTGGGGGTGGCGAATGATAAATTGTGGCATTATTAGTCAATTCAATGATTTTCCCTGGACACTGTATATTAAAAAGAGAAGAAAAATGCTTTAATTTATAAATACATTACAGTGATGACATATAATATGTTCTTTACAATCGAAAGTTGCATATTGAGCAAAAATGTGTTTCGGCATTAAGAAGAGGTGCAAATTAAACTTATTCGTGATCTTCGCAGCTTCATGCAAGAATGTATCTTCGCTAGCCAAGGTTCCTATATCTTAATCTATCTACACCATGACGGATTGATCTAAGATTACATTGCTTTGCAGTAGCGACATCTATAGGGGGTTTCAAGGTTACTAGCTCACCAGAGGGCGTATCGGTGGCCATACACCACAGTTAATTTTACTATATGTTCTCTACATATATTTCTCAGCACTGACCTTTCCACAGTGTGAAAATCAATACAAATCATATGAAAATCCAAAATACCCCCAAAGATGACTTCACTGTGAAATTTTTGTCAAGGGTTGACCGGCATTTTTTTGAGTGGCTGCACTGTAAACAGAGCAGCATGTACACAGAACACTGATTTCACTTCCGGATCATCACTAAGGCCTAATTACACAGTGTGCACTGTCGCCAAAATGCATACAGACAGCCAATCTCAGAGCTCCTATTCTCAAGAATAAACAATTAACTTTAAATCCATACCAAAGATGCATCAATATAACTCTTCTATCACCACCAAAAGGAGAGAGGAAAAAATGTTCTAAAATTAGACTAGAACTACATTCGTGGATACTGAACTGGAAGTATTAATTGTGATGCGATTCCATATGAATAACTAGTTGCACCCCTCCCCCCACACGCACTTAGTATGTAATGCCAGCTAACTAATAATGTGTAACAGCAGTGTACAGTACATAGCTTAAAATGATGGAGGCAAATGACTTTAATAAGATACTTTGCAAGTTGAACATCGAAAGTCTGACTAAGTACCAAAAATATTCCATTACAGGTGTATTTTAGGGAAAGGGTCTATTTATACGAAGAACGGACCGGCAGTGGAAAAATTGAGTGCTCATTTATATGTTAGGAATTGATTTTTTAGTAAAATTAATAAGATTGCTATTTTCTTTAAATTGTATTAAAGTAATGTTTATTTGTTTATATTCTAAAATATATTAAAGGTAATTTCATTTGTTTTTGTAACACAACTATATAGAATAGAAATGGTTGCTGGGCAAGTGAAAAAAAGGCAATGTATGTAACTATACTATATAACATCAGTAAAAATAACTAAGAATCTTGCTAATGTACAGTGTTGTGTGAGATTGTATAACATAATACATGCATTTTGCCAACTCAGCTACAGTTTCTAGGTTCCATCAGTAAAAATACGTTCCGTAACCTAGTCATTGGCCTAAGTCCAATTCGGTTAATAAAAGTGGAGTAATATTCTCTAAGAAACTTCTAGACGACACAGAAACAAAATGGCTTCCAACTAACGGATATCCATATTTGGTGTAACGTCGTCAAACGAATATAAATAACTAACAAAACTAAGTCTTATGACATAAGATAAATCGGTTACCACCTGCTGAAACTGGTTCTTGCTTGGGGAAGAGTCAGCATTTTTCCTGACTGGTACTTGGAGGGTATGACCTTGTCTAACCCTGAATCTGGCCGAGTGTGTATAAATACAGAGGCACAATTAGGTCAGATTAAGTTCTCCATACCAGAGGAAAATAAATCTTTGACTCTTCATTCCAGGTAAGCAAACTGTATATGTCGTAACTTCTTTTAGGAATAAGTACCTTTAATGTTTGAGATTTTAATTGTAAAATTGTTTGTTTGCAACATTGCTATTGAATTCTTTTATTTATAATATATTGTAATGGAATGTTTAAATGTTTTAAAGAATTTATATTTAATTATATTTATGTAATTTTTATTGCAAAGGTTGAATTTGCTACCAACTTCATGTTTTGCTTTAATGATTGAAATAAAGTATTCTTTAAGTAAGAAAGAATATTATATAGCAATATATTTGAAATCTATATTCTATTTTAAAATAAGTAAAATGTATTCTTTAAATTAATTATTGCATTAATTACAATTATTATATTTCATACTTTGACTATCTTGAAATTGATAGAGAAGTAACTATTGTATAATATTCTAAGGTGCAGAAGTTATATGAATAAAATGAAGTTGGAAAGCTTAATAGGAAAATGTAGTATGTATTACAAGAATTTTTATTATAAAGCTTTTAGATGTGTTTCTAGCATGTAGTAATATATATGTGTGTTGATTATTTAAATAAAGTTCTCCATACCAGAGGAAAATAAATCTTTGACTCTTCATTCCAGCTTCGATTCTGTACCTGACCTAATTCCCTTGACATTTCATCATCGGGTGACATTCTTTATCTGGGGACTCATCCTTTTTCTTCTTACTATCTTCCTGAGTTCCCAGCAAGTGTTTATGAGACCGATCTATAGAACATTCCAGCCAAACATCTCGTAAAAGTAAAAGTCTCATATATATATATATATATATATATATATATATATATATATATATATATATATATATATATATATATATATATATATATATATATATATATATATATATATATATAGCGTATATATTGAACCTGTTTACAAGTCTGAAGTGATTTCTCAATGGCTGGTTTGGTAAGGTGGGCTTTTAGAAGAATTAGAAGATGGGTTTGGTTACGTGAACAGAAATTTTGAAATATGAGCTTGTAGTAAGGTCTTTCACATGGGGTACATTGCGACATATGGTTGTAATAGACTATGGAAGGTGTATATAAAGAGATAACAGGGCAATGAATTCATTCTTGTTTCGGATTCATTCATGCTTTTGAGTCTTGCTACATATATTAAGATACATATGCAGATTATTTCATGTCGTTGTTTTGGAGGTTGGCGTTTGTTAGGATTCGTCATTGGAATTACCATGTGCTCATAGGACTAGAACATCGTTTTAGTTCTATTGTGAATTATTCAAAGGAGTTTTAGACGGATCGGACATTTATTCGAAAAATTAGTAAATTGCATACATTTTGAACTCCTAACGACTTTGAAATATTTCATATTGGGATTGAGGTCTATTGCCATTGAGATTCCAGATACATATTTTGCGCCTTCCCACGAGTCCTACAACGACTGATTTAGAAGTACTCTGACGCCGTTATTAGTCCACTTACCCAATGAAAACGTTTCAAAATCGCGTTGAATTCACAATTTGTATCGATTTACGTTTGGAAAAGTGCTTAATTGGTATTTTGTTTTCTCTATGCTCAAGGTCCATAAAAATTTGATTATTAATGTCTATATACATATGCTCTTGTAAAGAAATATTCCCTTCCTGAGTATTTGCGCTGTTTTTTCGTATTAGCTGTTTATTATTATATGTGGATGTGTATTGTTGTTCGAAGAACATGTGCTGTGGTATCAAACAATAAATCTGTTTTAATTTGTTGCAGACTGTTCAAGTGGGGAGAAGGTGCAAAATAGTAAAAATTGTCAATTTTACTGGGAGTGCTTAAATGGACGTCTGTTACGACAGTCTTGTGGTTCCGGGAATGTTTATAGCAGGAGTCGGGAATCCTGTGTAGCTTTAAACAGTAGACATGACGACTGCACTAAGAGAGGTATGAACGTTTTTGTTATGAAAAAAAAAAAGACTCAATATATAAACCAGGGCAGGGATCTACCAAAATTTGGTTACAGGATATGACGTAGGGTAGCACCACTACTCTGTACACGAGTTACCCCGAGTATCTTGCAACCTAGTATGAAAATATTTTTCGTCTTATCATGTTGAGTAAATTGAGGAAAAAAAAGTTTTTAGGTGAGAATCTAAATAGGTTGTAAGGTCATATTAGATAAAATGCCCCCCCCCCACCCCACGGTGATCATCCATTTCCATTTGCTCCCACCTTGAAAGTAATTCTGTATGCGCCCCATGTACGATACAAATATGCCCACCCATCCCCTTCAACCCACGTCATTCTTGTCACGGGGGCCGATCACTGATGGAAATAATTATGTTATACATGATGACAAAAGTGCATTAACCTTGTGAAACATGTATAACAACGACAGGCGGGTGACAGTGATAACACAAAAACAATACAGTACGTCATAAGCTGATGAAATAGTTACCGCCATCCAAACTAGTTGGCAATGTAACGTTTTTTGTTTATACATACAGGTATGACTATAACGAAGATGTTAATCCAGGGAAAATGTAAAATTGATTTCATCAACATAATTTATGCATGTTAGGTTAAATAAGAAAAGAATACATCAAAGCAAAATCTATTAGTGAAGTTTATTCAACTTTGAATAAACTACACAAAGTTAGTCAAGGATATTCGCATCACAATTCCCTCAGGAAAACGTTTGCTCTAATCAAGATAAAATCCTATGGTTAAACCTGGCCAAGTTGGAAAAAAATGCTGTAAAGAGATTAATTTTGCGATTTAATTGATCCTGGGTCTTAACCATTTAGACAAGGAAGAATTGCGTGCAATACAGCTTTAGCTTCTTTTACATTGTACGTTCATATAGATACAACTTGAATCGGAAGGCTTTAGGCATGCAAGATTTAATTCGATTGGATATGTCGGCATGTTCAACAGTCGAAAAATGAAGGGGACTTCTCTTCGTATTAATACGTAAAGCCGGGGCATGCAATTGAGCGTGACAATTATTTTGTACATCTGATCACTAGAGCACAAACGAAGGCTACTTTCTCAGCGTCTTGACAGTAATAGTCACGCTGAGCAAAACCCCACAACTGCTCAAGAGCTAAAATAATGCTTTGTGCATTACTTGAACTGCTTTTCCAGCCCCCTTCCACTTAGTTTTCTCAAAAAAAAAAAAATAAATAAATAATAATAATAATAATAATAATAATAATAATAATAATAATAATAATAACAACAACAACAACAACAACAATAATAATAATAATAATAACAATGACTTTGTATAACGCATACTCTTTAGAAGCTCTAAGCGCTTTACAACATCTATGATGATATGACTACAAAAAGCGAAAAACAAACACCATGAAATTAGAAAATATAACATGCTGAACATATGTAAGTTAGGAAGCATTATTAGGTCTTTAAGTTTATTTTTGCAGTCGAGAAAGGTGAGTTTTAAGAGCACTCTTGAAAAGGAGCACTGTGTCTTTGTGTCCAATTTCAATGGGCAATTCATTCAACGTTGCTGAGCCCTCCTATGCAAAAGAACGGTGTCCATTAGGCATCGTTATTGTAGTGGGAATAATGAGCATGCGATTGTTAGAAGAGGAGCGTAATTTATCTTGCTGGTGTATACACATGGGTGTGGCCCGATAGGTATTTTGGACTGGAGTCTGTAAGTGAAACGTAGCACAGAGAACATATTTTGTGTTCGATTCTGGATCGAATGAATAGCCAATGTATGGTAGAGAAGCAGTGGGGATGTGTGCTCTAATCGTGATACTCTTAAGGATGATCCGAACAGTGTTTTGATTGTTTCAAGTTTATGGAGTAGAAATTGAGACGAACCAGATAGATCACAGTAGTCCATTCCCATTAACAAAGATAGTTGCGAATGGAGCTGCATCTCAGCTAAGATATGCAACCTTGCATATGTTCATGACATGTTGGTGCAATGTGAGAGTGGTGTCCAGATCTTTTTATCTTTCTTTACTTATCAATCAATTTAATAAGCTGCGGCCTCAGGCATTGTTGGAAAACTTAATTCTTGTACAATATTAATTGCAAATCTACTGGAAGTTTATGTTCTGTATGTTTCCTTTGTCCAGATGCAACATTGGCTAGAGCCATGAACGGTAAGTACATACTTAACTTCAACAGTGGAACAATGAAGTCAATCAATCAATTATATGTGTTTAAGGTGCCTCGTCCAAGAAGGCTCTTAGCACCGTTTTATCCTTCAATAGAAGGTTATTTACTTTATCCTGAGGGTGGGAATTGTGCCGCGCACCCTGCAGGCATTTATGTGCTTATGGTGGAGCACTTATTTACTTTGGCCGTCACCACGGGGCAATTATTGAACTGCCACTGGGTGTGGCTACGGCCGTCACCACGGGCAATAATTGTACTGCCCGGGTGAATGTAAGGCCATTAGCCTGGCCATAGGGTGGGTAGGAATGGAACCTACTCACACCCACCCCTATCATTCTGTTGACTACTGAGCTGCAAGAGCAGTGAAGCGAGAGAAAATTAGTTTTCTCATATCGCTTATGGCGGCGTAATGTGGTCGTGCAAGCACGAGAATTTACTGCCGCAGGGAGTAAAGGTTGCGAAAGCTCAAGCCCGCACCTGTATATCAAATTCAGTCCAGTTGTACTAATGGACAGCCTAACAACCAATAATGTGTAAGCCACCTGTGCAATTAACCAAATATCGTAGTTAAAAATATTATTTTATCATCCTATAAAAATAGGGACTATGAACAATAGGTCTTTAAGTTTATTTTTGCAGTCGAGAAAGGTGAGTTTTAAGAGCACTCTTGAAAAGGAGCACTGTGTCTTTGTGTCCAATTTCAATGGGCAATTCATTCAACGTTGCTGAGCCCTCCTATGCAAAAGAACGGTGTCCATTAGGCATCGTTATTGTAGTGGGAATAATGAGCATGCGATTGTTAGAAGAGGAGCGTAATTTATCTTGC